>CM043870.1:8149526-8312026 GCA_023846275.1 Vanilla planifolia
TCTAGAAGTCATAACTATACTATACTCAACTTAAAATGTGAGATTGAATTTGCTCTCACTTATACTCAACAAATTTCTCAAAAGTGATTGTTTCATCCACAACATGCATTAGTCACCCTTAATTATGTAACCTTTCAAACAAGTTAGATGTTAGGTCGTACACCAAGGATATCAAGGGATTGCTAACCCAATGGATATGGAAACACTTTAATTGCTTCAAACACAAGATTTATGTATCTGTTTCAATCCAAACCCAATCCACTAAACAGAACACCACAACAAAGTGTCATACACACTAAGAGCATGCTCTTGCAAAGTTAAAGAAACCTAAAGAGTCACCAATGTGGGAAGGAAAACTAACAAGTATTAATTCTAGGCATAAAAGGGTTCTAGCACCATTTGTTAAAGAAATGATTCAACAGCAAAAAGACACTCTAGGGGGTGGAGGCAAGGAGAGAGTGTGTAGTGGGCAGAAGTACATCTAATTTATCTTTGGATGGACATCCATCAACCCAAAAACTTGAACTTATGAGTAAGAAACATCTAATTAAACATTTAGGTTCTAATACTATATTGAACTTCTAATATGACATTAATCCCAAACTTGCTTCAATTGACTAAAGACCATGCTACAACAAAAACTATATCCGAATAATCATTTTTTCTTCCAAATTCAATAAAACGTGAACAAAACCTCCAAATTTTCCTTCCCAGCAACTCAATTGTGTTTGTAGCCTCACCAAACAATAGAGTGGCTAGTTTGCCATGGGCTCCATCCAGTAATTCCATGTTGTGCTAAACAGCATCGTGCAAATAAAATTTAGCAGCTCCTGAAAATATAGATTACCTTTAAAGTACATGCTTCATTCTACAAAATCGTCATTAAGAGGAGCACACATGGGTCAAGGGCTTCTATAACAAATTCCTGGCATAAGTACAAGTTATAACATCGCAAATTTCAGAAAACAGAAAAAACAACAAAACTTGATCACAAAAAAGATCTCTAAACAAGAGCACCCACAGCTCCACAGACAAGCTTATCAATATTCAGAAGTTCAACAAAAATTTTGCTACAAGCAGTAGAGATCAATAGAAAGCCCAGGTTAGAAACAACAAAATATTAGATAGACGCTTATAAACTCTAAAACTTAAGCTTATGAACAAGAAATTATACCACTATGCTCATTTTTTTATTGTGAGACTACTCTTACTTGTACTCACACATTTTATCTTCTAAACACCTTTAGCAAAAACATTTATCTATGGGTAGGATTCTAATTGCCAAAACTTGAGATCTACAGATATTTAACTTTGACCAACTATAAACTATTATTTGACCATACATCCTATTATCACATTTCAAAACTAGAATGCAGTTCACTTTCACACCATTGAGTGTAATGACCTTATATTTAACTTAAAAATACAATTGAATATATACATGAGATATTAAGACAATAACTTTTATTCCAACTAAAACACAATCAATTCCAAAACTAAAACAACAAAGATTAAATGAACAACTTCAACAAAAACACTATCAAAATAAAAATTATAAAATCTAATAACCATCTCACAAAAAAGATTAATGATGCTCTTGTGATAAAAATCATGCAATCACCTAAGAAGAAAAATATAGAACCAAAGAAATAAAATAAATTTACAAAGCAAACTAGTAAATAAATCCACCAACTCAAAATAGAATGACAAGTGTTAGAGCATAAATATGCATAATAAAATTGAATGATAAATCAACAGTTACATAAAAATATTCATCCCATAAATTTCAATATTCTACACATGAAATTCAAGAATACCATAAGTCACATCAGTCACATCATTAACTTTATGAACAACCAAATGTGAATACAAGTGACATGTAACATTCAATATCTTTGATACCAAAACTAAAAAACAATATGAAGAATTTGAGCATAATATCATTCAAATTGAAGCAAGAAATAAAAATCATGCTATTATATGGGAAGAGTTAATGAAAAAAATAGTGAAACTTTTGCATCAATTATCATATTTTACATGCACACAATTGTGCATAAACATCACATCAATCATCATCCTCTTAATCATCTCATGATATCACCCAAGATAATGAAGGCACCATATTTGTAAGCTATGATTAACTTGTTATAAAAAGGCCCTCACCAATGTGAATCTATAGAAATGGTAACTCAATAGGCACGTCCGCAAACTAGGTGCTCATTCCACATACCAACATCATATCTTCCTCCCAAAAAGGGTAGCAACAACCATATCTCATCCATTCACGCACACATAAATCATGAAAATACATGCAATGGTAGAATATAAATTGACATTAAAATTCTTCCATAAACAAAATATCAATACAAATAAGCATCAATCACAACACAGGTACTAACATAGATACTCCATATTGTAAAATATGAATTAATATAAACATAATGTTGAAATTATGCCACAAGAATTGATAGATTGTGCCATAAAAGAATTAAACTTTAAATAATTTAGTATGACCAAGAATTACAAACAAGTTCACATAAGACAGAGTACAATTGCCAAATTGATATAAAACCACGTATACCTATGGTCAAACATATGAATAATAAAATCTATTCAAAAAGGAAAAAATAACTAGATATTAAATGACATACACATAATGTAATTAAAAACTATTCTTTCTACAACACCTTCAAGAAATATTTGAAATTTCAAAATAAAAAAAACACTGATATGCTACAAATGATCAATGACAATGATAATCATAAACTAACATAAACTAGAAACAAATTCAAAATGATCAACGATGCATCTAGTTAATTATATGTGAACTACACATACTACAAACATGCCCCTACCAAAACCATGCAACAAATAGCATAAAAATAATGTTCACAATGTAAAGAAAACCATTAATAGAATAGGTTAAGACAACCTAATCAAGAGTAGGATCTATAAAATCCAATATATATATTGTAATCATCATAAAATAATATTAAACATTAATAACTATACCATTCGAATTAAATTTATAAATACAAAAAAGTCTCTAACAACGAAGAGCACACTCATCTTTTAGTAAGGAAGGGTCACCTATGTTAAAGTCCATAACTTGAAACAAACTTCTCTTAGATCACCAATTTTAACAATCTATGATCAATCTAAACATCCTAAATATAGCATCAGTCCCATATAACTTCTCCTAAAAAGAAGAAATAGCCTCATCAACTTGAAATAAAACAAGAAATATTTCCATGAAACCTAATGATCATTTAAAAAAATACTTTTGACGAATGATAACCTAAGCAATATAACAGCAACAATATTAAACTAATCAAATGAAATTTAGCTCACCGGTTGAAAGCAAGAGCCAGTGATGATCGGCAAAGCTTGCAACCCTCAACGATGACAATGGTGTCCTACGCCTGCAGTTATGAACCAATTTCCGAAAAAGTCAGTTACAGACCACTGTCAACGGTCGCTGAATCCAAGACAAACCACCTACAGTTTGGTGAATAGGAAGGAAAGTGTAAAAAGGAGGAGGAGACCGTCCAGCCACGACAGGTACTACTCCCTCGTGGCCTGTCTAGGGTTCTGGTGAGAGCTTATAACCGAGAGAAGTAGGACAGAAGAACATTCGCAGGGACAACTGGCTCGGCCACGGCCGCTCTTTCAGCCGGAGGGGTTAAGCAACAAGAGCGAGAGATGGAGTAAGCGAGCTGCGGAGAGAGAAACTAAGAAGAGACGGGCGGCTGTGTAGGAGAAAAAATAATTGCTTATATGAGTAGGGTTCAATTTATTTGTTATATTAAACATTGCTGCCTATCTTTCTTTCAAAAACATATTTTCAATTTTTTTTTATTAGCTATTATTGTTTATTAACTTGATTTATAAATATATTTATTAAAAAAGTATTATTATAAAATGTTATTAAAAATATAAACTTATTTAATGATATAATTAACATTTTCATAAAATAATAGAACTATTTTTATAAACTAAGATATTTTTTAATACTATCCTAAGTTATTTTACCCAATTTTTTTCTTTTTTAGATTTGTAAAATATGCTTCAAAAAATAATCAAAGAACTATTTACTTTTCAAAATATTTTTTAACAAAAATTTCATTTACAAAAGCCATTTAAAAGGAAACTTTTATCTAAATAAATAAGATCACATTAAACTCTATTTGTTATAATACTTGTCATTTTTATTTAAAACTTACTTAATCATGCTTGAATATAAGCTTTCAAATGTCATTGCATTAAACACACAAGTGCCGAATCCCATAGAAGATCTTTTACAAAATTTTACAAAAAAAAAATTGAACATATTGAATTACACTTCAATAATTCTATTCTTATATTTTTTATTTTATCTTATTTTAAATAATATCTGTTTTATTTTAAATATTACATTTCAATTATAAACATCACCAAGTTCTCAACAAATGATCATAACTCACCAAAATAAATATTACACTCAGTCGCTGCTTGATCGGCTTACTTCTGAAAAATGCAACAAAATGCGTCATTCATTCGCAATGTAATTTAATTAGCCGCATTTGAAACAAGATATTAAAAACAAATAAATCAATTTTATCTAAATAGAGAAAAAAAAATTTAAGAATAATTATTACATGCATATAAACAACATTTGGAATAAAGTATCCAGCATTCCAACATTTACAACACGTTAAAAAAAGGACGAAGAGAAGAGAAGAACGCTAGTTTAGCCAATGATATTAGATAAGTTGGATTACATTTGAATCAGACCTTCAATTCCCAACATTTCAAATGATTTTTTTTTGTCAAGACTTTATCTTTTATCATATTTTAAGTTTTGTTTTTATTTAAATATTATTTCAGAGCTCACAAGTCAGTAATAATGGAGGTTTAAGTTGCAAAAGGGATCTGCAGATTAGTTCAAAGTAGAATCTCAAATTATTTCTTAATGCATCAAGGAGAGGAGAATTGCTCAACTATTACATGAAGAGAATATGAAGAAGGCTCCAAATCAGTAACAGCATTACCAGCCATTTCTCAGAATATAACTCTTCTGAAGTTCTTCTCCTTCTCTCTTCTCCCTTCTCCCATTTCTGTAGTCGAGACTTCAAGTCCCTTTACTACTGCAGGTAGCCCTCCAAGTTGCATTTTAGGTCGACAGAAGCATCCCAGCTAAGGTTAACTCGATAAACAGTGAGGAAGACCAAAGCAAATCAAGAAGTTAACTGTAAAAGTTGTTAATTCAATAAGAAAATTGTACTTATCGTCTTGTCCACAAGACCTAGCATCACAAGAGCTCCGGGATTATTAAACAAATTATCTATTATAAACATCAATAGATTGAAGGTTTAAAAGAAGAGTTGAGAGTATGGTTTCAAGTGGGATATGGCCCAAAAGAATAAATTGTCCATACTATGAGATTATGACCATAGTAAAAAGTAAATCAATCATAATTTTAACAACTAACTTAAGGCATATTTATGGGATTACAAATTACTAATTAACATTGATGATAGCTAAAGAAATGCACAAGAACATATAATGTTGTTACAAGGGATTTGGACAACATGTCTTCTATCGTACAGAGTAAAAAGCAATTCATCTTTCATGCATGCATGCAACGGTGGCAAAGGAAGAAAGGGATTTCTATTGGCTCAAGAGATGTGGTTTCTCTATCTCATAAGGTGAAATTCGACATAAAGTAAGTGCAATAATCTGATTAAATTATCTTTTCTGTAACTTTAAACTTACTAGGTCAGCCTTTTTTTCACAAAATGAAGGCTTAACTACTATAAAAGAAATTTAAGACTTCAACACTAGGCATTTTCTTTAGAATATTTACTTAGTTACTCAATTTTATCAATTAAGAAAATTCCATAATCCATCTACAAGGCATCTCGCTTTGAGTCCTCGACAATAGACCAAATTTTAGCATTGTGACAATGAAATTGAAGCAAGAAAATGACGAAGAAACTAAAGAAGAAAGAAAGAGAGTTTTTATCAAATATTACGAATATCTTCATTTATCATTCTTTCCCTTTTTCATATTAGTATAAATGTAAAATTTTATTATAAAATATATTACTTTATTTCCAATGTGACAGTTGACGTTTGACAAAGAAAATTCAATGTCACAAAAATCCCAATTGCAAGAGCCCAACTCAAAGCACGTGTTGTCACACTTTGTATGAACGCCTACACTCGTGTTATTGTTCACGAGCACAAACATGCCCCAATCACACGGCAAACAGCATGCAGCGGCAGGTGTCGCTGTGCGAGTGCACGTGCGGCGGTCCACACGTGCCTGACCTGCGTGTCATACCTTCCTATGCTCACGCTAATGCATCCAAGCATTACCAAGCTACCTGGGAGTTTGGTACCACGTTATGACGCTCAACAATCTTTATCATTTTTTTTATTTTTTTTCTAATATTTTTTATAATTATAGATTATTTGATGATTAAATATACTTATAATTTATCCTATAATCATCTCATCATTATATTTGTAACATCAAACCAAGACTAGTGCAAATCTTTGAAGTCTTAGTGCAATCATGGCTTTTTTTCTCAATTGAAAGAGTTTTCATGGTAAAATTTTTTTGCCTCCGTGGCTCATATATTCTGCATATTTCTCTAATCATACAATGATACTTCTATGGGAAATTTTGACATTAATAAATGCTATCCATGAAGGATCCAGCAAGAAGGTGGCTTGCAATAGACCAAGCATTATAGAATAGCAAAAATTTGACAGTAAAAATAAGAGAAAAGAAGAAGAAACAAGATCCAAGGTAAGGGGGGGAAGAAAAGCTCTCAAATTTCCTTATAATCACCAAGTTTCTAACTATTTCACCTTCCAATTGGAAAGATCCTATGCCCTTCCTAGACTGCACAAACACAAGATTCTAGAATACTCAAGAGAAGAAAAGAAAGCCCATGATTTTGTAAGACAATGTGAATTTAACTAATTACTGTTTACACCAATATATCTTAGAATTTGGAGCAATGAGATATATCAAAAAAAAAGCATAAACATGAATCTGATGGCACGACACGTTATTAGAATATGCTTGTAACTTCACATGGTTGAATAACACAAGATAAAAACCAATTGACGAGAAACTAGAAAGACAATACAAAGTAATTAAAAAACAAGAGAATAAGGAAAAGAGCATCGATTAACAATAAAAGTTTGCACCACGAGGCCATCGCCAAAAGTACAAAAGACAATACGCCAAAAAAAACATAACACTCCTCTATACAAAAAGAACAAAAGTAACAACTTTACTAATCATCATCTCCTTGACTATTTTGAAGAGGGTTACATCAAGTGCCTCTAATTAGCTAGCAAAAATAAGAAAACAATCCTACACCATGAGGTTATTAAGCTAAGAATACATAAAAGAAAAAAATCGAAAAAAGAGAAATCCACAAACTATCATATACAAGATGCAACATAGTGTACATTTTATGTGGCTAATGGTTCAGTAATAAAAATGCATGGCAATTGTTGACTTAACTTGCAACATTTGTTGAGATTTGAATATTGAACTTAGCAAAGATTTACTCACTCTAGGAAAAGATCTGAGCAAACGAACTATCGAACTCAAAGAAGCCAAGAGAATGTATTTGATTTGCATGGAAACAACTCAAAACATGGGAAAAACATCATGAGGCAGGTTGAGGTTCACTAAACACTAGATTACAAAGAAACCTTGTTGTGAGGCAGTCCCATCTTTTACAATAAAAGTAGACCTTGGAACAAGAATGACATAGCATTTGTGATATTATAAGAAGTATTTTTTAAGGGTTAAAGTAATTTACATCAGTTAAATCATGAACAAACAACCTTAGAACACTTGGTGGCCATTGATTGCTTATGAATGCACTTGATTTATTGTCCCCCATCATCCATATATTGTATTCCTTATTCTTGTCCATGCAAAAAGAACAATGAAATCTAGCTTTGTTTGCACTTGAGCTGAAGACGACTACATGAGTTGCAAGGTGCAGCCCATTAACAACAATATGTGGAAGTACATTAAGCAACAACATGGTGTAGTTCCTCAAAGTATTATGCAATCTTTAATTCTCATGTGAGCCACAGATTACCAATGCAGATACCTCTGTGGTTGTCCAGTGGCAATCTGCATAAGCGACAAAAGACAATTGTTGATGGTTGTCATGAATAAACATTCACGTCCTTGCTATCCAAGCAGAAATTACTACAAATCCGGACCAACTACCTGGGAAAACTAGCTGACAGTTGACCCAATACACATCTCCTATCATGTCATAAGATGAAGCTAATCACATTTCGGCTAACCCAATAGGTTACAATCCATTAATTGCATCTTCAACACCAGACTACAAAGAAAAATGTGTTGATTTTGATTTTCATTCCATGAACAAGATGCATATGTAACTCAACTTTCTGTTGTGCATATAACTTAAATCTAAAGTTTATTCGTCATTATTTAGAAAAGATAAGCTACAAAATTGTGATGTAAAAAAAAAGTAAGATATTTGTTATGCAATACAATACAAGTAAAACATTTGCTTTACGCAATTACAAAACCATAATTGAGAGGATCAGCTTCTTAAATTTAGATTCCAATCAACACAACAGAGCATTCCAATGAGACTTCCATAACAAATTTAGTGGAGATACATGCATATTTCTCTCTCTATATTGAATCAAAAAAGCAATACAATTGTGCCAAATGAAACCTGAAACTCGACATGGTAAAGCTAAAATAGTTACAGAACATGATAAAGAGTAACAGAAGAAACATTAAATAACAGAAGTAACAGAAGAAAGTATTCAGGCATTAACATTAAATAAATGGCGGGTATTTATCTAGCAAATGGTCCATGTAGTAAGCGCTGGCCATAGTTCCGGAAATTTAATAACAGAAAGAGAAAATAAAATATACATAAAGTTAAAAGAAAAGACCAGGAATACTCCCATGAAAACATGCAAACTTAACAAGATCATATCAAAACTAACTATTCAGTAAACAACCTCCACCGCTGGGCAATCAAATCCAGCTCTGCAAGTCGTTGCTCTTGCCATCTTTTCAACAGATCCTTATTTTCAACACCTTTCTTTAGGGAATCATCAGATGAAATAGCCCCTTGAACAGCAATCACAGATCGCACCTCTTTCAAGGCGTCATCAAGCACATCAAGGATCCAATTCACAGCAGGATTCTTAGGTCCCACCTTCATCTCCGCAGAACTTCCTGCTGGAGGAAGAATGGGATCCTCCTTGGATTCTTCCTCGTGAGAAATCGCAGCATCAGTTCCCTCAGGTAAAGCATTGCTTTCAACGACATGGGGTTGATTTGGCGGTATATAAGGAGTGATCTCCGTGGCAGCTAGCTGAGGGGAGGAAGAAGCACTGGCCTTCAAAGCTGGTGCACTAGGAATGGGCCGGCGGCGTTTGTTGCCGGAACTTCCCGCGGAGGCAACATCTGGCGCGGAGAAGGGCGAAGTTGAAGCGTGGACGGGGTCCCACAGACGGGTAGAGAGATGGAGAAGATCTCGATCGTGCTGAGAAAGACGGGAAGAGCTCTGCCCCCGTGCAAGACGGCCGGCCATGGTGCGGTACTTCTTCCTTAGCCGTCTCAGCTTCTCCGAAAGCTGAGAGCGGGTATAGGGCTGCGACATGGACTCGGAAAAACGGTCGTAGAATATGTTAAGGTCACGAGGGAATAACAGACCCTGCGACCAGCAGCCGAGGAGTCCCTGCAAGAAACGGATCTCGTCGGATTCCGACCAAATCCGATGGAACTTAAAAGGCGGCTGCTTTGCATCGGTGCCATCGTCTTCGGGCTCCTCCTCGTCGTATTCGGCGTCGGGATCGTCTTCGTGGTACCCGTTGTTAGAGGAAGGACGGGAAGAGGAATCGGAGACTGAAACAATAGCAGGGTTAGGGTTCGCGATAGGAATGAGTTGTGAGGGAGACTTGCGCTTGATGGGTAGCTTGCGAGCAGCAGACTTGATGTCGATAGGGCTTGGGGTGGCCATGGCGATGGGCGCGAACCTGAAGGTGCAGACTGCAGCGAGCGGCAAGAGATCCTGACTCCTGAAAGGAGGCTGGATTGGGAAACAAAGAGGTGGGGTTCGATCGAGAGTCCAGAGACGGCGAGGGCGAAGGGGCGAGATCGGGAGAAGAGGGTTGGGCGAAGTCAATACAAGGTTTGGGGCAGTTTATCTAACCGACACGTGACATTTATTATATAGCCAAAAGATTTCTGCTTGACTCGGAATTATTATTTTTATGCTTTTTAAAATATACCCGCATCAATTTTTTTAAAAAAAGTTATTTTCAATTTGAAAAAACGTTTAAAAACTATAATTTTTGTTAATATATTTGACTGATTATAATTTTAAACTATGTTTTTTAATTTAACAAATCAAAAGAAAATAAAAGGATAACAAAAAATGATTAATTCTCTACATGACACCAGAAATATTTTGTATTACTTTTTTATCGGACCTTTAAGGAATCTTTTATTCATATGATAACAATTTATTAAGTACTTCTAGATGTTATATATTATGAATATATTTTTTTAATAATAGATAATAAAAAAAGTTGCAAGAAAATGATCTTTTGATCTTAGTCATTAATCATAGTCTAATGATCTGAACATCTAACTTGAAGATAATATCTTGAATTATTTTAATCTTTTATTAACAAATATACAAACTTAAGTATCATGTGACACTCTAAATAATTCATTCACACCAATAAAGAGAAGATGATTTTTGCATGACCTCATTTTATAAAATGACTAATAAAATAGATTGAAGAGAAAATGATCAAAATAGAATATACAAAAAAAATACTAAAATAATAATAATAATAATGAAGCTTATAGACTTCCATGTTAGAGTTTAAGAATCTTAAAAAATAAAAAAATAAAATCCTCTTATGTGCACTTTTATTATAATATTTTAATGGGTCTTAAATCAAAATTTTACTAAATAAAAATAGAAAAGGGTACATCAAAACAAAATAATAGTTCAACATTCTATTCAAAAGTTTTGGTGCAACATTCCAACTTCTTTAATAGAGTATTATTTCGATCGAATTAATTAGTTTTATTTTTTACCTATGAAGACATTCCAACTTACTAAACTATTTTAACACTATTCTCGTGATAACATACTTAATCACAAAGTTATCATTATTTCTTTGCTTATTACCTATAAAATTTAATATCTTATCTCTTGTAATTGATGTAAAACTATTAATCCCTATGCATATCCACTTAAAAGATTGTCAGGATCTGCTCCTTATGATGCATGACAAATTAAACTTCTATCCAAGTAAAATTTAGAGCTTACAAAATTAGAGATGTTTAATTGATTAATAGATAATATTAAAAGATATTATATACTAATTAGGGTTATGTGATGTATAATATTTTAGAATTATTTAAGATTAGCCTTCAAAATTATAACATAAATTATTAAATAGAGTAGATGACAATACATTAAGTGTAAACATAAAACCTTATTAATTAGTTTTGTCAAATTCAATTTTATACAAATAAAATAGAAACTTTATAATAAATTCTATGTAGAGTATTTTAATAGGAAAAAGAAACATCTTAACTTTATATTACTACATAAAAAATAAAATTTGTGAAAATAGTGTATCTTTTTTACCATGATGGTTTGTAGTTTCCTTTGGAGTTGACATGTAGAGTACTAAAAATAAAAAAAAAGGTAACGAGGTAGAGGTTTAGGTTAGTGGACAATCTTAACTAAAAGGGTAACAATAAGATAGACTATGATTTGGAGCCTTGACGAGGAGGGGTGGTGATTTGGTGACCTGGTCGAGAGAGTGAAGGTGTGTGTGAAAACTTAAGGATGTTAGAGGAAAAAAATTTGTTTGATTGCTGACTCTCTAATTAGAAGTTTTATCACCATCAATCATTGTCTCTCGCAAGGAGAGGGGAAGCAGGAATGTGTCCAACTCAAGTTGGGCACATACTTTTTACTCAAAAAAATGGAAACAAAGAAATAAGAGACGTTTCATTTATTAATAATAAGATTATAATGAGAGAACATTTTTTATTTATAGATGAATGAGAGTTCAATAACTATGCTTAAGAAAAAAAGAATTAAATACATCTTAAGAACATATCATAACCATTAGACAAAAAAAGTTAAATATACCTTATAATATAGCATAAGCATGAGAAAGATAAGAAGTTAACATAACAAAAGATAATTTTAGAAAAATCATCTGAGAATTTTAAAAAATCTTTAGAATTTCAAGATATTTACTCTAAATGGGTATGAAAAAAAGATAATTTTAGACTTAAAATACTTAAAAATCTAAAAGAGATCCTTAGAATTTCAAAACATTAACTCAAAATAGATTAGTCACATTAAATACAAAATATAAAAACACATAAAATATTTAAAATTTCAAGACATTAACTTTAAAAAGATCAACCACATTAAATGTAAAAGAGTAAAATAATGTAATTATGTAATATGAGAATCAAACACCAATGATGATATGTCCAGGATGCCAATAGTGGATAACTTAGATGATGATGATCAATGACAGGCAAAGGGCAAGTGGCTCACAGGAGGCCAAGAAATGTTGGGTGATCAGGGAGCATCAGGAGGCCAGGCGATGATGGGAACCCAGAGGATATTGGAATACCAAGTGACAATGATCAAGAGTTGTAGACGACTAAGTGATAGTAAACAACTAACGATAATGTACATACGCAAGAATTGACATCAATGATGACAATATTTTATTAAAAAAATATGCTTTGACAAATAAAACAAAAATAATTGATATAATCATAAGAAAACAAAGAGTATTATAGTCAACTCCTATAGTTGATAAAGATAACTAATTGAAATAGAATTAACTGGAGTATGGATCCGAGTTCGAATAGGTCTAGTGACACTAGCAGGTGTATATTTCTGAGTTAAAGTAAGACACTCCTACATATCCTTCTCACGTAAGAGAGAGCTTGGATTGATGGTAATGATGTGATGATATAATAGTGCTCCAACAAGTGTGGCATAATATAATGTAGGTCATCATAGTTAAGTATGGAGTTCTCGATCGATTGCCCTTCAAATTAATTAAAAATTTTTTAAGCATACAATCTTTGGTTAGAATTGTCTTATGATCTTAAATGTTTTTTTACATTATTCTTACTTACTCTTGGGGCTAACATAATAGTAGAAACAAGTTTATTCAACATAGGAGAATCAGACTCAAATCGCTCACTGGGTATTAGATGTGGCCCATTATATGGGATTAAATCCTTAATATTAAATGTTACACTAATCTTATATTCTTCTAACAAATTTAACACATATGTATTAGTTTCTAGTTTTTGAATAATCCTAAAAGGTCCAGACCCAGGTGCTTGTAATTTCTTATAAATCTCTGAGAAAGAACCATTTTGACCTAACTCTAATCATAACATAATCTCTTTCATAAAAGTTTTTACCTTTTTTATAAGCATATTCTAATTTCTCATATCTTTCATTACTTAGATTATTTTTTGTATACATTTTATATAATAAAGATATATGACAGAAAAAAGTATAAGTAGAAGTCCAAAAGTTTATTGATAAAAGAATAAGATCAATAAAAAAACTAAGCTTATTATCATGACAAATTTTGAAAGGACTTAAACCAACATATTTTATGTAAATTTGGCTATTGGTAGTAGTCAATCTCAAAGCTTAGGTTATTCCTTTATCAAGTTTTGAAAAAGATTTTTTAGACTATATTCACTATTATTTTTCCATCCATTTGTAGCTGAAAAAAAATTTAGTTTGATCCCTAATAAGTGTCATAAATTCTTCTACAAATAACTAGCAAATCCTATATCTTGAAAAGATATTATGATTATTAAGATACCATATAATTTAACTATTTCATTAAAAAAAATCTTCACTACATAGGTAGCATTCGAGATCTTATGATAAAAGACAAAATGAGTCATTTTACATAAATGATCAATGATCATAAGGACAGAATTATATTTAGATGAGATCTTAGGTAACCCAAGTATAAAATCTATACTTATTTGCTCCCATTGCTTCTCCGATACAAGATATGGAATACAAATTCTTTGACCTATATTTAGAGATTTTGCTGTTATACATGTACGACATTGGGCTCCAATATATGCAATATGACTTGTCTTTTTAGGCTAATAAATCTTTTTGTGATATTTTTAAGAGTCTTATCTCCCTCAAAATGACTAGATAATCTACCAGTATATATTTTCCAAACTAAAAAAATTTATAAATAACTAATTTGGGATTCATTACCTATTGTTCTTATATAAGTATCCATCTTTTAAGCTAAAATCTCTAGATATAAGAATTTGAGTTGATTTGATTTCTTGATATATTAGCTTAATATTAGAATAGTCATAATATTGATCTTAAATTTTATTAAAATTTGGGATCTTTATAGACAAAATGGTCAATAAGTGAATACATCGATTAAGTGTATTAATTACTTTATTTATTAAGCTAGGCTTGTGTTTAATAATGAACATAAACTCCTAGATGTACTTGAACCATTTGGTATGTCTATGATCGATGTCTTATTAAGAATTTAAGAATCTAAGTGTCTCATGGTTGGAGTATAAGATAAATTCTTTAAATAATAAGTAATGCATCTAATATCTTAAAGATTGAACTATAGCATATAATTTTGTTCATATATAAAATATTTCTTTCTAGCATCATTAAGTTTCACATTAAATAAGTGAATAAGATACTTACCTTAACTAAGGACACCACTTATCCTATGCATCACATGTAACCTCAAAAGTAACAAAAAATTGTGTAGTTTTAGAATAGGTGCATTAGCATAACCTCTTTTAAATTTTTAAGAGTTAGCTCCACAAATTTGGTCTAAATAAATTTACCTAACTTAGTATAATTAGTAATTAAAGTGATAATAATGCTCAAGGTTTTAATAAATTATTAATAAAAATTAGCCAAATTGTGAAATCTTTTAATGTCATGAATTATTTTTAGAGTAAGTCATTTCGTAATTATCTTGATTTATTTATGGTTAGTAGACATTCCTTTAGAACAGACTATATATCTTAAAAAGGTAATTTTAAATATGAAGAATTTATATTTCTTTAAATTAAAAAATAATTGTTTCTTTTTTAGAATATTATATAATTTTTATAAATTATCTAAATGATTCTCAATAGCTTTAATATAAATCAAAATATCACTAAAATATACTACAATAATTTTTTTAAGTATAGTTTTAAAACTTTGGTCATTAATTTAATGAATGTACTTGGTATATTTGACAACTCATATAGTATCATTAACTATTCATACAAATCATTCTCAATCTTAATTGTTATCTTTAATTTGTCTCTTAATCAAATTCTTACTTGATAGTAACTATTTTTTAAGTCTATCTTAGAAAATATAGTAACACCTAACATCTGATTTAGAAGACCATCTAAATAGGGAATCAAAAACCTATATTTCATTATGATTTTATTGATTATCTAATTATTGACATACGTTCTTTATGTTTTATCTTGTTTAGGTGCTAAAAGTATATGGACAATATAGGGACTAATACTTTCTCAAATAAAGTTTTTAAGTAGGTCTACTATATGATAGGTTAACCCAATATGAGCCTTTGGGTTTATGTTATAGTGAAGAAGGTTAGTTAGGCTCGCTCTAGAAACTAGATCAATCATATATTGCATGTCTCACAAAAGAGATAGTGCGTCAGATAAATCATCTAAGAAAATGTCATAAATTTCATTTAATAAGGTCTAAATAATAATTGGTGGGTTTGGTAAGGTGTTGAGTAGCTTCTTAATTAGAAGAAACCAAATTACGTCCCCTTGATCAAGGGTCTTTTTATCATAGGATAATATGATCAAGAATAAATTCTTTGAATTTTTTCTATATCCTTGGGCTTAGAATTTGTTATAGATTTATTAAGTTTAAATTTTTGAAGTTTCTCGTGAGATAGGACAGGATGTAATGTGATAGTCTTTTCTTCATTAACAAAAAAATATTTGTTAGTTTTATCCTTTAAGGTTGGATCCCTATCAAAAAGTCATGATGTTGTAAGAATAAGATGATCTATCTACATTGATACTACATTGCATAAACATTGTTATACATATATCAAATTTTAAGGGTATATAATATTATTTCTTAATATGTATAGAAGTTTTATTTATCTATGACACAGTGAATTTTGGTATTCCAATAAAGAAGCTCATATTTACTTAACAACTTTAGAAGATATTGTAGTAATACAACTACCACTATTTATAATCATCTTACAAGATTATCCTTTAATTTTGTATGATGATGCTAAAGATGTTGGTGTATCTTTAATTATCTTATGATTATGGGATTATAAGGATACACCTAACCATTAAAATTACAAAATTTTTATTTTCTTATTCTTTATTAGATTTCTCATCAAGTATTATATTTTTTTCTTTCTTTAACTCTTCTTGTTTAGTATTACTATATAAGTTCATATTCATAACTCTCTTTAAGAAGTTAATAGTTATATATCCCCTTTCATAACATTTAAAATAAGTAATTCTAGATGGTGTGATTTAAAACTTAGTGGATTGGCTTAAAGAAAGATGTGAAAAAGTAGAAGGCAATACAAATCTTAGTGGTCTAAAAACTATGGTGGAGGGAATAGATGCATAGTGAGAATGAGTGCGTTAAGAAATGTTGGTGTAATTCTTTGGAGAGGTTGGCTGATTAGTTTTCTTAAAATATAAAATCTTTTGTTTCTTCATATTTCTAGTTATGTGATAGGCTTTTTATAAGATAATAATATTTCTTAAGTTAAGTTCAGTTTATATGGATTTCTTCAAACCTATCTTAAAATAAAAGAATACTAGATACTTAAATTCATCTCTATCATATCTAAGTTTATAATCCTCAAACTTATTAATATACTTATCAATAGATTTATCATATTAGAAAATATTTTTCTATTTACTTAATAATTCTATATTATAAGTTATTAAAACAAACTTATTATACAACATGACCTTAAGATCTCTCCAAGTTTGAGATACCTCTTCATCAATATTAACATATTATCATTAAGTTTTTAAAGAATCTATAGGTAATACTAATAAATTTAGTCTTAATAAGTTGATATTTTTTTGCTTACTTATTTGGTGACTATCTAAGTAGTCATTCACATTAGGTTGTCAATCTATGTAATCCCTAGGATCAAAATTATCATAAAAAATTAGGGGATCTAATTTCATACTAGGGATATGCTTTCTCTCTCTCTCTCTCTCTCAACGTCTCCTAGGTCTTTCCTTCACACTAGACGATCTAGATCGTCATTTTGGCCTAACTCATTGAAAGATTCATTTTCTTTTCTATAGCCATGATTTCTCTCATTGATATCTTAGATTGATTAGAATAATCATCATAACGTTTATGATTCTTATATCACCTAAGATTTTCTTTTTTTAGATCAATGAGTGTGGCACTTCTTCTCTTATTATATTTTTCTCTTTTAAGATTTGGTTTATGCTTTTAGTTTAAGAGAATTTACCTAATCTCTAGGGGAGTTAAGTTATTAATTAGGCTATTTTTAGCATAGATTCTTGGTTTAAGTTTATTCTTTAGTTTAGATTAATTTTGGACTTTGATTTATCATTTAGTAAGAAATACCAAACCTTGTGGTCTTACAAAGATTTGATACAAAGAGGGATATTAAAAAAGGAAAATAATATAAGAAATCTTCTTTTTAAAAAAATTATGGAAAAAAATTTATCGTAACTATAAACTACCAAAACTAAGATGGAGTATTCTTCTAAGAAAATGGTGAGTGATCAAGGTCTCGTTTATGCCAATAACCTCTTAGATAGAGCCAAAAAGTTCCAAAAAAGTTTTGCCATCTTTTAAGACAAAGTTTAAATGAGCTAAAAGTTCTTAGTAGATATAATAAGAAATATATATATACACTTATAATATTAAGTAGAAAAACATGATTTTTGATACCAAATAAGATTTAGAAAAAATTAGTCTTCTACTATGGCCTAATTTAAAACCTACAATACTAGAGATACTCAATAAATCATTAAAAAATATTAAAAAAATATTATACATTAATTAAGATTAGGTTGTATGTGTGATATTTTAGAATTATTCAAATATTAGTCTCTAAAACTATAGCATAGATTATTAGGTAGAGTAGATGATAACATTTTAAGCATTAAACATAAAATCTTAATAATTTTGTCATATCTAATTTCATATAAATAAAATAAAAAAATTTAAAGTAAAACTTTATGTAAAATACTTTAATAGAAGAAAAATAACCTTAACTTTAGATTACTATCTATAAAATACAAGTTATAAAAAGAAGACACCTCTTTAGCAATAACAACTTTTAGTTTTCTTTAGTGTTGACATGTAGAGCATCAAATATGAAAAGATATGAAGAGGTGAAGGTTTAGGTCAGTAAAGAAGCTTGGCTAAAGGATAACAAGATAGTAAGCTAATATTTGGAGCCTTATTGAATAGTGTAATAGTTCGGTGGTTTGGTCAAGATAGTGAAATGGTAGGTGCAGACTTAAAGGTGTTAGAGGAGGAAATTTTTTTGGTTACCAACTCTCTAGATACAAGGTTTTTCACCTTCGATCCTTATCTCTCACAAGAGAAAGAGAAGTTAAAATCTCTCAATTATAATTAAGCATATACTATTTACTTATAAAGATGAAAATATATATAAATAAAAGAAATTTTATTCATTAATAATAATATTATAATAAAGGAGTATCTATTATTTTTAGATGAAAGAGAACTTAATAACTATACATAAGAAAAAAGAGAATTAAATATACCTTAAAAATATATCATAAGCATGAAAAAAAAGAATTAAATGTACCATAAAATATAATATAAGCATGAGAAAGATAAGAAGTTTATATGAGAAAAGATAATTTGGAAATTAAATTACTTAGAAATTTAAAAAAGATCTTTAGAATTCTGAGACATTAACTCTAAGTGGGCATCTAGAAAAATAATTTTGAAATAAAATCACTTGAAAATAAAAAAAAGATCTTTAAAATTCTAATAAATTAACTTCAAATAGATCAATCATATTAAATACAAAATATAAAAATATTTGAAATTTTTAGAATTCTAAGACATTAACTCATAATAAGTCAACACATTAAATACAGAATAAAAAACATTATGCAATCATGCTGCATGATTATCAAATATTAATGACAATGTGACTAGAATACCAATAGTAGACGAGACATGACAGTGGTCAGTGGCGTTGGACGACAGGTAGCTATCGGTTTGTCAAGTGATGTTGAGTAATTGGGGAGCATCAGCTGTCTTGACAATGGTTGGCGAACCAATGATGTTAGGCAACCAGGTAGAAGTGATCGAGAGTAGCACACAACTAGGTGATAACATAAGATTAGTGATAATAGACAAAGCATGCACAAGAATTGACGATAATAATGATATATTTTATTACAAAAAATGCAAGAATTATTAAAGCAAAAATAATGATGACAACTATGAGAAAAAATAGAGTATTGTATTCAACCTCTATGGTTGACAAAGATAACTAAAAAAATAAAATTTGACTTGGGTACGACTCTGAATTTGAATGGAACTAGTGCATTGCAATGGGTGTGTCTTTATGAGCTACAATAAGATGCACCTGCATCATCTTGTTTGATAATTCTTCTATCTAAACCACCATCTAATGACGATTATTTTTTCTTTTTTTAGTTATGTTGTACACTAAATATTGCTAATGATTGCTTTGAGTAAAGACCAAGCTTCTCTACTTCATTCCACTGTTAAATCTTAAGAAGCATGACTTAAAATATGTTAAAATAAATATTAATAAAATAATATAATTATTTATTTATCATCAAACAAGTGATATATGAATCAAGGGTTAAATAAGTTCTCATTTTAATGATGACAAAATAATAAAAAAATATTAAAATAAAAATATATTAAAACATATAAGTATACAAATGCTCCCTTAACATTCATGTTCCTTTTTAATTTCAAGCTTCCCATTTATATATACAATTTAAATACTATGAAACAAAGCATGACGATACATGAAAAATCCTTCATTCATTTATAAATCTTTCTCTCTCTCTCTCTCTCTATTTCTCTCTCTTACTTTATTCTTCTTTTATCATGCATCAAATAACAAATAAAAATTGATGTTCACTTGTTGGATGCATAAAAATAAAAACCAAGGGGTCCAAATACCGTATGTTAAGAATTTTAACAAAAAAAGCCTAAAGGTTTAAAGCAAGAAATGTACTTGTTATTAAAACTATCTCAAAATACTTCTATAATAATTTCTCCCCCTTTTTAGTTCAAACAAGAGAAGTGTACATACAAGCATAATAATTTAAATTTTAAAATTTGGAACCCAAATGAATTTGGATCCAATCAATCTACAATCCATTGATTCTACTTTTTTGGTACATTATTATTATACTATTCAATCCATACATAAGAATGGTACCTAAAGATGACATTGATTATTATCTTCAATCCTTAGAAAAAAAATATTTCCTTAAACAATTATTGCAAATAAGAAAAGTAAAGAAATTTTTACCATGCATAAATTTAGAATTCTAAAATTTAACATTCTTATGCATGTGATAGAATGAAGTACGATTTGAGTGCAAATTCTTAAATTAATAAAAGATAGTTTTCTCTTTTTCATTCAAGCTAATGGATTGAGCAAGTTCATCCCTAATTTGTTTCAAATCATATAAATAACTTATATTCTTTTCATTTAAATGTTTACACAAGCAAATGTATTCATTATGCTCTTTCTTTAAGATTTTTGTATTCCTTTGGAAGTAATTTAATTATTAATTCAAATAAATTTCTTTCTAATTCACTAAGGGAGAGTCCTTTTACCTCATTGTCTTGACTCTTGAATGAATAATGGTATGCCATTGATATATAGCCTCTTCTTTTCTACTCTCTTCATCACTTTAGGATATTGGAAATGAGTTTGTCACTACATGTGGCTATCTTGCCCATGCTCTTCTTTATTTTCTTCTTGATATTCTTCTTCTTTTTTCTCTAATCAAACATTTGAATAATTACAAAAAAAAATATGCTATTTTGTGTTGCATTCATGCAATATGCCTCTATCATTTCTTTTCCTTTGCTTCTAGATTCTTCTATGTTGTTCACAAAACATGAAACTATAAGCTTTTAGTCCAAAATTATTTTATTCTCAAGGTTGAAGGTGTTAACATTTTTCTTATTTTCATAAAAATTTAATAACACATACAAAAACTTATGAGTAACAACTAAATTCATAATACTTTAAAATTCACTAGTTGATAGGTCACAATATTGAAATTTAAAGCATAAAAATTATGTTAGACTCCTTGTTTTCTCATGTGGCTAATTCACTTAATGACATCTTAGCAAACTTATCACAAACCTTTTTACAAGAAAATTCAAAAATATTTTTAACAATATACTATAACTTGACTCACTTGCATTTTATTTTTCAAAAAGAGTAAATTTTTCTTTTAAATAAGATAGGACAATGCGAAGAGTTCCCCTCACCTAAAGATACATGTTTTATCAAGCATTGTGCGAGACACCAAGAGGATCATTTATACGATGTTAAGGATATGTGAGCATGATGTTCATACAAGAAGGGATACATTGTAAAAAAGTTTTAAATTAATTATATCAAGAAACACAATAGAAGTCTTTTAAAATTTCTTAATTGCCTTAGAACCTTCATTACTTTTATAATATTTTGTGTAGCGAGTGTGAACAAGAAAGCACACAAAAGATTTTTTTGTAGTTTGATACAAAATTGGACATACATCTATTAGCCAAAACACTAAGAAAAAATACTAAAATGTCTTTTGCAAAAGCAAATAGGCAAAAGCATATATTAAGCTAAAAGATCTTAAAAATACTAGACTAAAAAACCATACAAGAATTAAGCTAAAAGACACTATAAAGCATCAACCTAAAGGAGACTACAATATTATGCTGGAGGACCTATAAATCATAAAGCCAAAACACACTACAATAATAACAAAAAGGCTAATGAAAGATCAAAAGTGAAAGTTTCATCAAAGGGACAAAAGGTATAATGTAAAAGCTCAAAATTCAAAATCATACAATGCAATATAATTAATAATAAGAAAATTAAGCAATATAAAATAATGCAATAATTATTTTTAACTTAGCTTAAGAGATTTATGGTGAAAGAAGACACAAACAATATAAAAACTATGCTTGAACTAACCTTACTCTTCCATTTTCTTTTGAACGTTGATCTTCAAGTAATATTTTTTCTTAAACTATGTAATTCATCATTAACCTATTCCATATTATTGGATCCCTATTTCTTAGCATTAGAAAGATTTTCAATAACTTGAAATAACCTTAATAGCTTTAAAAAGGCATCCTAAAATTTTGTCAAACTAGCAACTACTAAAGATTTCTAAACTAATCACATTGTCCAATATAGTGATTACACTTTATGATAATTTCACATGAACTGATTATTTAGCCATAAGCCTATATGACTATGCCTTCTTATCCTTTCATAAGTGATCATATCATTAATCAAGAGATCAATTCATGGTTTAACAAGAAATTAGACCATTTAAAATTGAGAAATCATCGAAAAAGAAAATGATATTTTCATAAAAGAAATTAGCAAAACTAACCATTTTACATTTGAGAAGTAGCACAAGGTGAAAGTGGGATACGTCCAACCCGTGTGGTAGATTATCCAAGTATGAAACTGTTCACAAACATGGCGTGTGGCTAGTCACACATGCATAGTATACCACATGCTAGAATTGTGTGTGAGTCAAATAGGCTTGCTGCACAAACCAACATGCATGAAAATCAAGTAGATGGCAATATGACAATGTGACAAATGGCATGCTACAAACCAACATGTATATTTTTTGCATGGTAGACCTATGTGTATAATAAATATTACAAGATAGATTGGTGTGCCATAATAAGTGCATAGTAAATGATCCACAGCAAATCGATGCATGATAAACCTATGCATGCAAGCCAATTGCATGACATACTAACTATTTCCATGCATTTTCAACTCAATAGATGTAGCATGTGCTACCTACTACCAACATGTGATAAGTGCAATAGTAGTAATCCAAGTGTAAAATTTTATCACATTGAGAGAATAAGTGTAAAATTGATGATTTTTATATTATTTGCATAAAAATAAATTTATGTATTAACCAAAACATTCTTGTTGTATTATTATAAATATATAATCGAACCTTTTTTGGAGGGGATATTTGCTTTGAGTTCTAATGCCCAACAATTACAAAAATACTCTCTCCTTTACTCTCTTAGTTCATTGCATTCATGTTTTCATTCTACTACTATAACTTTGAAGTAAGGTTAATTATTTGGGGCTCAAATTAGCATACTTACAAACTAATCATTATGATATATTAATATTTTATCACACAATTTTTTAGGTTAATCATTACAAAATACACTTTTTGGTTTGATAAGAATCATACTATATAATATATATAATTATAATATATAAATGAATTAATACTTATTATCATCTCATAGTCCAAAATGATCATATTATATGATACATGACATCATACTATATGATAAGAAGAAACTTTAACACTATCCTTAATGGAACTATCTTATCACTAGTTGACATAATCACATAAATTAATCATATTATATGTTAAGTTATATCATACTATATGAAATGATCAGTCTATTATAAACTTAAGGTTTTACATTATCTGTATATTGACCATGATTGCTTAAAATAAACCTATATTTTTAATCATTATTAGACCAATTTTATATATAAAAAATGGATGCCTAAATGATGCGTTGTATGAGAAATATCTTGAATAGCTTTTATAATGCATACTTAAATTCTCATCATTATCCTTGTCTCATAAGTAAATTGCTATAGGTTATACATGTAATGCCAAAATAGAAAGATTTAATAGAGATTTTCTCCAAGAATGCTCAAGAAAAATGTCTCCTTTGTGCTAGTTACAATTAACTACCACTATAAATAGATCCTTTAAGTCAATTACTTATTAAACATTAACATTCATGATCTAATATACTTAAAAAAAGTATTAATAAATTAATAAAATATTTTTTTATCATCAAACTAATAATACATGAACTAAGGGCACAATACTTAAGGCATCTTTTGAAAGCAAATCTTACTCAGGATATTAACTTGTAGAAATAATAACTCGATATAGTGATATCAAACTATTACATATAGTATCAGAGTAATACTTTTACTAATCTGATATGATTTTAGGATAAACTAAATAAAAGTTGATAGGCTTATGACATTTGACACTAAAGAGTTTAAGGGGCGAACATCAGGTGATACCTTTATAGTAGAACCACTAGACAATTAGTAACTCTTAGCAAATTTCTCAATCAAAAGAAGAAAAAATAAATTATTTCACATTGATTATTGAGAAAAAATTTCTATTGTATTCTTAGAGTCCATGATAGTAAGATGTCGAGACATCTTTTTAAGGTTAAATCTTGCTTGTGTTTAAGATAACACCTTATCATAGTAAGATCAAGATATCACATTTTTTGGTCATTTGATATCACTAATAATATTATAAGATGTACACTCATAGGTCTCATCCATTCTGAGTAATGTCTTGTGATAAAAATAGTAAAATATAAGGTGTATTTTTGTGGGCTTGATCTATAACTTAGAGATTTTATTGAGAAAATTATGTAATACTTTTTTAAGAATGATATGTTCTAGAGTTAATTAGGAAAAAAAGATAAATAAATTGACAAGGCTATGTTATAGAGGATTAACTATTACAAAATATGAACTTTGGTCTAAAATAGTTAGATATGCATTAGAGATAAGAATGATAGAAAAGTAAATGTGTTATACATTCTAAAATTTTATGTAATACTCAACTAGAAGTGACATGACTCCTATGCAATTCGTAACTTTTACAAAGCTAGTGGAGATCGCATGTCATCCTAGGAAAGATCAAAATATTATGGTAGTAATTAAAGCAGTAATAAAAAAACATTCTTAAAATGGAATGTGCATAAATATAATTAGATCATGATAGTTGGGTATGAACCTCACGTTTCAAAATCTAGAATAAAAGAATAAAAAATATAATATTTGTAGAAATAATTATCAGAGAGAATGCTTTAAGAAGAAAGCTATCCAAACTTCATTTCTAACGAGACTAGACATTTTACCAAAGAATGTCCTTGAGTCATTGAAAGGCCTATTGATGATCGTAATGCTAATGGAAGAGGAAATGCACCAAGGGGTTGTTATACAAGGGAACCTAAATTTAATCTAGATATTAATGGAAACGGGCAAGCATCAACATCACAACCCCAATTGGCATCATCTCTTAACATCATCATAGGCATCTTAAAGTTATTAAATCAACCTATGATAATTCTTTTTGTTTTTAGATAATCACATTCTTTAATTTATACTTCATTGGTCATAAACATGATAGTTGATTCATATAGATTAAAATCACCTTTATTGATAACTTTGCTTGTGGAGGAAGAAATAGAAGTAAATAAATGCATAAGAGAAATAAGGTGAATAATAGACAACTTTTTTGTTCCTAAATAATTATAAAAAATCTAAAAGAATTTAATATAATTCTAAGTATGAACTAGTTAGTAACTCATAAAATTATTATATCTTATAGAGAAATAAAGATAAGACATTTCTAATTGATAATATTAAAATAAGTTATTTTGGTGAAGATAAAAAGAAATTTTACATTTTATTTTTGAAGGTAGAGAAGTTGATTCATTAGGGGGTGTGAAGGTTATTTATCGTCAATATAAGTTATTAATAAAGGAAAGCAACAACTATAAGATGTGCTTATGGTATGATACTATTATGAGATTTTTCTTGAGAATCTATTAGACTACTTCTTGATAAGAAGGTTGAATTTGTTATTGTTCTAATACTTAGAGTATCAAATACATTATATGACCTTGCTAGCAGGAACTCCAAGAGTTAAAAATTCAAATCCAAGAAACTCTTAATGAATGTTTCGAAAAAGTAAGTTTCTTTTCATAGAAAGCACAAGTTAGTTTTGTTAAAAAGAAGAATAGACTAAGTATCTATTTTTTTAGACAAATGAATTGTTTGAACAACTTCAAGTAGATAATACTTTTCAAGATCAATCTATGATTTGATTATCATCAAGTAAAAATTTGGAAGAAAGATATACAAAAAAACATTTAATAACAAATATGATAATTACAAAATTTTAGTACTTCTATTCATGTTCACTAATGCATCAACAACTTCCACTTACCAAATGAATTAGGTTTGCAAATAGTACCTAAATAATTTCATCATTTTGTTCATCGATGAAATTTTAATATATTCTTGAAATACAAGAGATAATATGATGCATTTAAATATGTTATTAAAAAAATTAAAATATAATCAATTATATACCACTGTCTTTAAGTGCAACTTTTAGTTATTTTATGTTTTATTTTTGGGACATATAACTGTTAGAATTAAAGGAAAGTAATAAGCACAAAAAAGGAGGAGATGAATTGTGAAGATTTTAAAATTCTTTTAATTTCAAATACAAGTTTGTAATAAAAATTTACTTCCTTAATAAAGATCAATCTATTCAATTAGTTTTACAAAGTTGATTAAATGTCAATCTCAATTGCTCATAGTATTAATTGGAAACTATTCATTAGTTTTATAAACCCTTTTGAGATAAATATAATGTGAATTAATAAATTAAGTGAAATGTATAAATCAACTAAAACTAGAGGATACAAGATTTTTAGATAGTTTGGTCCAACTTGTGCATACATTCATCTCTAATTAAAGTGATAAGAATTCTATTGACAATCTACTTCGTTTTATCATAGTTAGTAGGAATAAACCTTATAATAACATACCCTTTTGATAAAATTACTAAAAATATACCTTACAAAGGAATAAATATAGTAGCTTGTAGTTATTACAACATGTTAAACATGACAAAGCTAAAAAATATTATACTATGCACTTGTAGAATCTATATAGTATAATAATTAAATGATATAAAAGATATAACAAAACAAGATAAGAGCTTGCTACAATGTAGAAAATGGGAAATCAAAGAATGAAATGATTGAAGCAATAGAAGGAATACTTTTCTTGGTTTAGTAAGGTTCATATTCAAATATTTTGTCTATTGTGATATGTTAAATGACTAGTTTTTAGAAATGTTGATTTAGATATTAGAGATTATTTAGAGCTATCGAAAAACATGTAAATACATATATTAAGAGAAAATGCTATGTTTACTTGCATATCTTTTTGAAGGAAAACATTTGAAAATTATTATTACAAAAGAAAAGAAAAAAGCAAGGTTATGATCTTGATCATTGATTTTATTCTTGACATCCTTCTTCAATTCCATTTTCTTTGAGCTAAGTTGCATATTCATTCTTATATTGCTTTAACTTTTTATTAGTGTGCTTCTTCCTTAATTATATTTGAGTTATAAGATCTTGCAATTAAACTTTTATACTTGATTTATTTGTCCTATTATTATGACTTTTTATTTGAGCTTTATATTGCTCTTTTAAGGGTGTTATAAGATCTTTTAGCTTAGTGATTTGCGGGCTCCTTTGAACTAAGTAATTGTAAGCTTTTGTTGGGTCGATGTGTAAGGTCTTTTTGACTTGATGATTGTAGGCTCTTTTGAGTTAGTGTGTTTTGACATAATAAATATAAGGTATTTTAGCTCAATGTGTAGTTTTGTCTTAATTACTTTTATGAAATGTATTTTTGTACATGCATAAACTTTTGATTGAGGATAGATATAGATCTAGGTTTAAATCAAACTATCTCAAAATCTTATTATATACTTTAGTTTATTTGCACTTTTATAAAAAATATTTTAAAGATAACAATATTTTTAAAATAAGTTATATATAAATATATATATATATATATATATATATATATATATATATATATAGTATTGCATGTCGTATCTGTACAAAGAGATCATCGTATGGTATGACCATAATTTTTACTTAAACAAACAAGATATAGCATGATCATACATATATGATACATTATCAACCTTGTATGATACTACTTTATATTATATGTACTAACTTTTTTCATGCAATGTACAATAAGAAGATAGATATCTTGTATATTCACTTTCTTGTATGAAACCCATAAAATGACTCAGGATAAAATTGAGTTATAAAAGTAATATATTTATACTATATTATATCATTACTATAAGATTTTTATAAGCCAAGTAGTATAACTAAACTAGTTTAACTTCATACAAATATGATATATATATATATATATATTAAATAAATACAAAGTAAAAAAATAAACTATAATTAATGAAATCAATTCAACAAAGAGAATACCTTAATATTGATATGATCAAGCTCTCATACTCTTACAAAGAGCCTGAAATTCTAAGAGTAATGTAATTTGTGCAATAGTTCATTATACTCTCACGATCTTGACGTATATGATCTTTAAACATTTTGAACACTTGTGAGTTTAAATGGTATTATATTTGTACGATCATAATAATTATATAGTACAAATTATTTAAAACTTGAGACTATTTTTTAACTGTGTGATTTACATGCGATGTCTTGTGTCATATTTGTACGATATATTTTACATAAAAGAATAAAATAGCCATACAAGCAATTAGTTAGGTGATTAGCTTTATTCATATATTGCCTATGTGCGATCCCTTAATGTAAGTATACAAATGTAACCTAAACCCTCTAATAGCTTATTAATCTCTTTAGAAGCATAATTTTGTGTCATTAAAAATTCTAAAATTTTGTTTAATCACTTAAGAAATACAATTACCAAGATTTTCACTTGAAAACAAGCTAATAAAAATAAATAAAATAATATATTCAACTTGTATATTACAAAAAAATAAGAACAAACCTTTATTCTTATTATAAAAATTTTCATTCATTAAAAGATCTTCTCCAACTATTACTATTTTTTCTATGATTTTGTCTTTTATTCCACATTATCGCATTCCATTTTCTTTAATACTATATTTTCACATCATTTAAAATCTGTCATATTTTTTTATAAATGAAAGATATTTGTATTATGGTTGTTATCTTGTGCTTTTGATAATGCTTGCTTATCTAACGATGATCTGGATTGAATCGCTGAAGGGAGCCTTCACGCGCGGTTCACGTGAGGTGCCGTCGTGTGAGATTTGCAAGGTAAGCCGATCGCTCGTGAACAACAAGGCGGCGGCGGTGTTGAACGTAAGCAAGAGAGTGAATCAGAGAGATGAATACGGACATTACGGCAGCAGTGAAGCCTGAGTACCCGGTGATCGATCGGAACCCACCCTTCACTAAGACAGTCGCGAACTTCAATGCACTCGACTACGTTCGCCTCTTTACCATCACCGGCGTCTCCGTGACTGTGGGATATCTCTCCGGTCCTTCTCCTTTCTCGTCCTCCTCTCTGTTCCCATCTTTATCGTTTTCCTTGGTCGCCTAGGGTTAGGGCTTTTTGGTTTAAAGTCGCCAATTTGTCTAACAGGGATGAGGCCCAACGTCCGAGGGCCTTCTATGGTTACCGGTGGTCTTATCGGGCTGATGGGTGGCTTCATGTATGCTTATCAGAACTCCGCAGGTCGGCTTATGGGCTTCTTCCCTAACGAGCAAGAGGTAGCTCGATTCAAGAAGTAGAATTGTGTGCCATATTTCTATTGTCATTTTATGTTAAACGCTTACTGTGGGCATAATAGTCGACAAGACATTTTTGTGAACTTAAATTCTCGGGAGTTCATCTGAATTCTTCTTTACTCTGGCTTTAATTGTAATAAAACCGCCATGCTTAAACTGCTGCCTCAAATGCATTTCACCTTTTCTAACTTGAATATCAGGAAGAAAAATTGAGGATATTTTGATACCGGATTATTAGATTTCTTGTGAATTTGCGTAAATTGCGGAATCATAACCGGGTTATATTAATAGGTTTTCAGTGAAACTTGCTTTTATGTGCTACTATGTGCAACTTTAAGGACTCCAGCCAATTATGGTAGGCAAACTTGAGTGATAATGATCTGTATAAGTTTTATATCTCTAACTCTTTTACTGAAAAAATAATGTTTTTTCAGTTAACAAAACCTTAATATGATCTTAGCATGAGGAAGTTTGTGGTTTAATATCAAAATTAAGATATGTCGTGGCTATAGCATAAACTCCAAAATAAGTTTCAATTACATATTATTGTTGACTAACTTGTTTACCATTTTAGAAACAATGTTCCACTCAAGTATTGGGAACTAATGTTTTTTTTTTTTTTTAGTGAATATAGGGATATAGTATAACTTAGTTGGATATGTTATAACTTAGAAAATTAGTCAATATAGACTAACTTGGGACAATATATGGCATTAGGTTATGGAACAAGAGGCATTAGCAAATTTGCATGTCTTAATACAACATGAACTTTTGACAACACCATCTAACTTTAAATGAGAACCAATGAAGGAAAAAGGTGCAAATTGCACAAAAGCATAATTCTTGCTTATGATTTACATAGTATAACAAACAAGAACACATTATGCAAATAATTAGTACCTTCATAGTATAACAAACAAGAACACATTATGCAAATAATTAGTACCTTGTGACAAATTCAACTTATGATGATTTAATAATTATTTAGGACAACTTAGGGATTGTTTGATTGAATTGGGTTAATGGGGTTAGGTTAACCCCATCAACTCAACTAATCACAATTTGGGCTACCAATCTCTACTAACCTTGCCACATTTCCTTAACTCTATGCAATATACTTTCTCCTTTTATAGTGCTTTTAATTCCTGCTTCTTTTGTCTTTCTTACCATGCACGTACTTGTTTGTGTTCTCCTCTATAACGTGTGTTATTCTATTGCCTCGCACCATCCTCCAACTTTGTATTGGTAATGTGGCTTTCTTTTTTATCCTTTACTCCCTTTCTCTACTTCTTCATTTCTTTACCCTTCGGCACTACCATACGGTTTTTTGCAATTGATTATGCTAATACACATCTCCCCTTATTAGATCTTCTTGACTGTTATTTTGTTTAGAGTCTATCTTCTTTGTTCTTATGATTGATTAAAATCATCGCCACAAACCATAACTTTAGTTGTTCAAAATGTGTTGTTTTGGATATATAACTATGAGACGGTTGCTCAATTAAATACCTATTGGCAAACATAGAAATGTAAATTTTTTTAGTGCTTTCCTCTTTTCTAAAACTTATTATTAAACCTTTGGTTATGCATAGCTTATTTGATAAAAAATAAATATTATATTATTATGTTTAATTTTTTTTAGTGTGTTTTAAATTATGTTTTTCAATATCAAATATGGATTAATCAATTAGAGGGATTGATTAAATATTTCATGGAGCAATCCACTTTGAAAGAGATTTAATAGGTGTTGATGAAAGCATGGCTCAACTTTCGAATTTTGAAGTCAGTCATATTTCTTCTTATGGGATGGCTCAATCGCTTGGAGACCTTTATTTACATATTACTTATAGTTAGATTGTCAAATCCTTCATTTAAATATTTATTTGACTCAATTATAATTGTATTATATGTATTTATCTGTTAAATATCATTTTGGTATTATTATATTGATTAGAACTTTACTAAGACTTTATTAAATATTTTGATTTAAGTCAAACAAATCTTAGTTTTGAAAAATCTATTTTAAAACATATAAATTCAAGCCTTGATCTTCACTGTCTACTGGTTATACAGTACTATGGTCGATATTGTACCTAGATGATTTATTTTTTGGTTTATATTTGTACTTAGTAGTAAATTTGTGTCAAGACTATATAGGTATGATATATTCATTATATATGTGCACTTGCCAGTTGAGTTACTAGTGATTGCACAAAGTTGGTTGTATAAGGTATCGTCCTATATGAATGTATTTCGATATCTGAGAGTTGAATTTACACTTGCATTGTATGTGTACGAAGTACAAATACACAACTTATTTCCTCTCATGCTTAGTATTGTATATAAGTTGGGCTTGTACGATTTTATGTTTCTGATTACTAAGTTCAAATTTTGTTAATACGAGCACTATATATATTGTAAAGTATGAAAGCTATGTGTTGTAATTGTACGCTTGTTAATAGCTCACTACACCGTACAGTACGAAATATTTGAGTCATAATTGTACATTCATCAATAGATGCGTTTACTACATGGTATTAGTATGATATTTGTATTGTATGGGTATTTGAATTAATATATAAAATTACTTCACGTATAAGGATGATTATTGCATCAATCTTATACGACCATTATTAAACGCAAACTTGTTGAGTACATATACAATAATTATCTTTTAAGAGTAAGTTTATTACTTAGTATATGTTGCATTTATTACTTGAACGATCTGTGCATTAGACTAATATGAGTAATATTAAAATTATTAATTAATATATTTTTAAGATTCTTTGTTGTTATATTATAACGGTAGTACTATTGTATTAGTACGTTCAATCGTTAAAGATTTTTACGGACGTACGAGAACAATTTAAAATCAAACTAATACATAAAGTTTCATATATTATTGTTACTTTGGTACAAATATGATAGTATATATCATATAAATATGATGCCTTTTTCAGCTGAGTTAATCTAAGTAAAATTTGCATTGTATAAGAATTCGTAATGTATGATCATAAAGTAGAAGATTTTCTTGAGGGCTTGGCTCATACGGTGGCAACTACCTTTAGACCAGTATAATTAATATCAAAATTTAAGCATAACTCACTGTATTAGAGTCATACAGTACGAGAGTCATCTTGGACCTATTAATGCTACTTGATCAGTACCGTGAGCTTCTTGAACAATGTATCATATTATACGATCAAGCATTGTACAACATTTTCTCGAAAGCTAAAAATTTTTATTGTGATAGGCTTTGTTTTATTCGTGTTGTATGATGTTATCGTCTTCTACGTATGATATATTTGCACTAACATAAATGAATTGGTTAACTTTGAGAAAGCCAAGCTGACAATCAAACATTATTTTCCTCTTAACACCACTTACATAGCATCAACAAAGCTATACAAATCTTAAATGATTTAATAGTATCTTAATCCAAAGGGGCCTTTAGAAAGAATGTAAGGAACAAGCATAGAAGGGAATGATGTGAAGTTTTTAATTTATTAAGGGCTTGGTCACCTTGGTTAACTTCATGCATCATATCCCTTTTTTTTGTATTTAGAACAAGACTTTTCTTTTCTTGTGTTTTTTGGAGGAATTCTAAGTGGTTCCAAGGGCACAATTTTGGATAATTGTTTTTAAAAAATGTTTGTCTTTTTACAACATCAAAGTCATAGTAGCTTGGAAGTTCCATTATGGGAGCTTTACAACCCAATCTCATCAAATCCACTTGCACATTAAAATATTCCCTTGACATTTTAAATTATTCCATGGATTGAGATAGGGTTTCTAGAACTTCATCACCACGTCATTTGTCACAAATCTAGCTTTTGCTTGAGCATACTTCTCTTTTTCCAAACAATGGACAATGAATGGTTTTTTGATCATCAATTTCAAAGTTGAATCCTATTGCCTTCAATTTAGCTAACTTAGCAACAATCTTGGTCATTCTTATTGTTGAACTCTTGGTCTTTATATTGCATTTTTTATGACTACAAATTTTGTTGTTATTTTTAATATTTTTTTAAGTATTTTTCGGATCATGTATCTCAAGATCAAATAGGTCAATCATGTGCAGAGTTTGATCAATTGACTTAAAGAGCTTAATAATAACTTTTTGGTATAAATCGTAATTGGCACCAAGAGGAATACAAATTTGAGCAACTTTTAGTGAAGCTTTTTATTGAGTAATTTTTAGGTATTAGAATATTAAAACTTATAACAAGTTTTTGAAGTACTAGGATATGGTGAGATTTGAGTGTCTTTAAATAATTTTAAATACATTTTCACTCGTTAATATTTGAATTTTAAGAGATGCATCTCATATGGATTGATTTATATATATATACATATATTCTCTGTTTTAGAATATTGCATTTATGATAGATTGTATTGGTTATTATTGTACAATTAAGTTTGAATTGAAAAGTGAATGAAGTGAGGAACGCATTATTTGTATTAATTGTACTTGTATGATAACTTTATCATACAATACTAGTTAGTATTTGGATTGAATAGAGAGTTGAACTTATGTTAGGTTGGTTAAATGTATTTGTTGTACATACATGATAACTTTATCATACAATTAAGTTGATTTCTCTAGAGGTATTTGTTGAAGTTTAGAGTTATTGAGTATCGTGCAATGTAATCTGCACAATTGTATTTATATGATCTATTCCTCGATAAGATTGAACCAAGTGATGATAAGTATAAAGTGCATTTTGTATTGTCGTACTTGTATGTATGTTATCACTTTTGTATTAGTATGTTCATTTTAACAGAGTATTAATAGTTGAGGACTTAAGCTGTATGCGAACTATTTTTCGTCGTGCTTGTGCGATTCTTTTTTCATAGCATTTTTCTTGAGAAGACTTAGCTTGAGACTTAGTCATTGAGTAAATTTATGTCCTATGTGTACGACCCACCTATTGTACGAGTATGATCCTTTATGATTTATAAGTGAGCTAGTTGTAGAACTCATTGTAATGTATGATCATGCATTATACGTGAAAATTATGAGAGCTCAAAAAAAGAATTGTGCTATTCGTACATGTGCGATGTTCTGATTATATAAGTATGATTTATTATGTAGTGAAAAATGAACTAGCCGAACAAATCTCATAGGTTGGACGATGGGCTTATAGTTGTATTGTACTTATACAATCTCTTGGATTGGACAAAACAATAAGTTTATAACAGTAACGAATAGTTTGATTAGTTTTTGTAGAAATTGATATAGCAATTAGAGGGATGATTAGAGTCATTGAAGAGTTTGGAAACGTCTATATAAACGGGTCGAAACATGGTGTTAAAGGTTAATGTTGATTTGCATATCTTTGTGACTATTATCATTTGCATATGTTCATTTCTAAGAGGAGAGAAGAGCAAGATCATGACTTCTACCATTGATTATTTTTTATTGACTTTCTTTAAATGAACTAAGTTGTATATTATTCTATACTGACTTTCTTTAAGCAATATTACATATCTTTTATATTGATTTGACATCATATTAGTGTATTTCTTGTTTAGTTGTGCTTGGGTTATAAGACTATTGTTTTGAGCCTTGTATTTGGTTTCTTTGTTACATTGTTGGAATTATGTATTTGTTATTTTTTATTGATCTTTTGGCTCGATGATTTGTTGGGTTTTTAAGTGCAATGTATTAGCCTATTTTAAGTCAATATTGTGGGGGTATTTTAACCCAGTGCTTGTAATATTTTGGCCTTGTGTTTAATGCTTTGTATATCCTTTTAGTTGGGAGTAGATGTAAATCTAATTTTCGATCAAACCATTTAAAATTTTTGTCTATACCTTGCACTCTTACACAATGTTTTCAAAGTTAAATAAAATCTTGTAAAACTTGTTATAAAAGCAATTAAGAATTATTAAAAGGTTTTCGTTGCAATTTGTTTGTATAACTTGAATTATTAAGTTATATAATTCACTCTCTTATTGTGGACCTTGCGCTCCTAATTTCATAATACCTATCTCATGTAGAATAGATTTAATTGTCTTTTAATGTTTCTCTTGAAGTTTTATCCTTTCATCCATTTGGTTTTCAACAAAGTATTCTTTGCTTGCTCCATAGCTAATTTTTCTCCCTTGGCACACTCCAACTCCTTTAATTTGTCTAACTCTCTATTATTAGTATTTGTTTGCAACTCATTCTACAGCTTGTCTGCCCATACTCATTTTATGAACGAGTTTTAGTTACGACCTTGTTATTAGGCTTTAGCTTATGTTCAAATACCCTGATGCTTTCATTCTTGTATTTTACTTTGATATAATTCTACAAGAAAACATTTAAAATTGTTGTTAATAACACTAGTTCAAATTTATGTTGTAAGTTACTCTTGTCCTATTGGGATGAATCATTGTTAGCATTCCAAAATCCTTGAGGTCTACCCTTGTCATTAACTTGATCTCATTTGGTTGAAGGATTAGTTGTTTGATTGCCACAAGATTTATTAGTGGATCCCTTCTGCAACTAATTTGTAAGTCTTGGGCTTAAGGAAAAAAAAAAAAAACTAAAGCTTTAATATGTTATTGCAAATTTTGGACTTGAAAATCATCTCCCTTGTCCTTTCTACCCCCACTTAAATGAGTCATATGATTATACATTCGTTGAGTGTAACTTCAGCAAAAAATTGTAGATAGATTTCTTTAGAACAATTGTGTGCCTCTATTAACATGTACATTGTTGTAGTGTTTCTTTATACTTTCTACTATACAAGTTATTACCACTAGGAATAATAGTGTTTTCAAAGTTTCAACTTTCATATGACAATTACTTCATGGTATAATCAAAGCATATATCAGTGCTATCCTTCATTAGTTGTTGTGGTGTGGCACAAACAAGGGATCTTTGCTATTACATGCTTTCACATAGCTAGACATAGCTCCATAGTTGTTCTTAAGTCCCTTTCGAAAGATTTTTTACTTTAATTCATACAAAAGAACTTGTTTTTTCTTATTTAGTAAATCCACATGACTTGATTAGTCAATTGGGTCATGGATCATTAAAATATCACTTAAGAGAAACCTATTAAAATCTTTCTTGATATTTTCTTAGTAATGTTACCTTTGTATGAGTTGGTTAGACTTCTCTTGAATTCAAGGTAGAGCCCCTTCTTTAAAGAAGTTCATAGTCACTTGAATTCAAAAATATCAATGTGGTGCTTTAGATTTAGAAATTTTAGATATATTTCTCAGTTTTTATTGTTCAAGTTTATCTAGATTTAGATTTTTTTTGTTTCATAGCTTAGAACTTTTTGATTTTTTATTTATTTGTTGAATATCTTCTTATTTTATAGAGATGTATTAGAAATTGTAAATCTATTTAACATTATTATGAATGGATAATTGATATGGTGGGCCTTTGTTAAATCCTTGCCTTCTTTGGGTGAGACATCTTGCCTTTAGTAGCCATCTTTGCAACCCTCTTCGTGCAGGACAAACGAAATGTGTTTGTGATATTGACCACAAAGAGTTTGCAAAAGAAAACGGTTGTATTCCCACATAAAAGATGCACTTGGCAAGTTGGACAATAAATGATAATCTAAAAAATGGTATTTGTTTTTATGTCCATCCAAGCAACAAACCCACACGGATTATCGCATCTATAGTAAACAAGCTCCTTACAGAATGCAATAATACTATTGGCACAATAAAGCATGCGCAGTCACTGAGCAATCATGGAAACTAAATGACTCAGGAGCCAATGGGCTGTATGGAACGGCAACACTAGCCTAATACTGTAGAAGAACTTTATACTGTGTCGAGTACTAGAAAGGTTATATTTTCTTAACATACAAGTAACCATAGTCCATGGTGATTATTATTACAAGAGGAAAATAGACATGTCCCAAACGACTTGATGCTGCCAAAGGAATAATTCAATATGCGGCAAGCATTCAACTTGAAAGGGGATATGTGTTGGTATGCATGTTCAGCAATGAAGAGAATGGAGCCTCCATATAGTCCATTTTTTTTTAGCTTATAATCTTCTCCCTATAAAGGTCCATAGCATTTGAGATGCTCATATGGTGTTTGGAAACTTATTTGTAAAGACTGTAGTAACAGAAGCCTGAAAGTTTCATATAAATGCCTTTCAAGTATCAGCTTTTGGAGACCTTCACATGTCCGTTAATAAGGCAAAGTATGCATGTGAAGCCTGTGGCAATTGGAAGCTTACCTTTGTTTATGTTAAGCAAACTGAATATGCTATGTTAGGATTATGCGTTCATTGTTATGAATATGATTTTATTCATTTTTTTTCACAATTTTTGCCACGAAAATGCACAGCAAGATCCTATTCTTTGTTATAATTTTTAGCTGAAGGTTTATGCTGTTACAATTTTTAGTGTTGGAACTGATTTCTATAGGAATTTTGGCATAATAATAATATCATTATAAAGAATAAAAGAATTTGTTAGAAATTGGAAAAGATTTATAGATGTAAATTCTGAATAAAATTGAATATTCGAATGTTTTTTTATGTCATTGGCATAGATTTTTATCACTTTTCTGTGAATAATAAGTTTCAAACAAATTAAATTGCAAGATATATCCAATATCTCTCTTTGAATAAATATGTTTATTTTCATCCTTAATTTGTGACAATATTTTATTATATCCAGTTAAATATTTTTTAATTTCAAATTCTGAATAATTAATATTATGATAAAACGTAGCAAACTCTGCAGTAAAAATCTAGAATTGTTGTGCAGTTTTAGTACTTCATTTTATTTTAGCTTCATTAAAACAAAATGAAGATGTTATTTGTACGTATTTTTTCTGTACATTTAGAGCTTTATAGTGACTGGAGCTGCAGGTAATGACAACTTGAAGTCTGCAGCTCATATAAAAAAAACACTGCCCAGTTTCTCATCTACGTAACTTAATTGTATTTTGTGGACCAAATGGCCTCCCATTAATGATTGCTATCAATTATTGTTGTGAGTTTTTAAATTATATTATAAAATATTTAAAATGTTATGCATTAAAAAAAATTGATGACATATATATATATATCTTTATATATAATCTAAGAAGTATATATAGCAAAGCATGGGAGGTTTTTGGGTAAGTGATCATGCAAAAAAAATCCCTAATCTGACTGAGGTTGGTTTTATTTGTTACAACCATCATTGCATTCAAAATTATTTAAAATTGAATTTAATTACAGTTTAGTTGGGAGTATTATTGTTATTTTTCTTTAAATAAATTAAAAGTTTTAAATTATTATTTTATAGCTGTAATTATTATTTTATTATTTTTATTATTTTTGAAAATGTAAAAAATATAAGTATTTATGTATTTATTATATTTTAAATATTTAATTTTAATAATAATTTATCATTTATTATGATGTTGAGACGGTTACGTGAATTCATTAATATTATAGTTACACTGAACTATATCACTTTTAATGACCGCCTTCTTCCTCACACTATACTAATACAGTCAGTCCCCAGTCATCGCCATTTCGCGGCAGTTTAAGAGAGAGAGAGAGAGAGATGGGGGGTTGTCTTCTCTTCGGGGGGACATCGCGGCAACTAACGAAGCTGAAGACCTTCCTCGGCCTTGCCGTCTCCCGCGTCGCCGTCCTCCGCAACCACCGCCAGTCCCGCAGTGCCCAGGCCCAGGCCGACGTCGCTCACCTCCTCCTCCTCGGCCAACAAGATCGCGCCCTTCTCCGCGTACCCCATCCACTCTATTTTCTCCTCATCTTCCAATTAAACAGCCTTCCCATTTGCATTTGCAGGCTGAGATGGTGATCAAGGAGCGCAACATGCTCGACGTCCTCGCCATGGTCGAGACCTACTGCCACCTCCTCACCGACCGCGCCTTCCTCCTCCACAACCAGAAGTACGTTTTTCCCCTTTTTATGGATTTCTCTGTTCTACTTGTCTTCCACGAGAGCTCGATAACGGGCTGATTATGAATAGGGAATGCCCAGAGGAGCTGAAGGAGGCCGCCGCCGGGTTGGCTTTCGTCGCTTCGCGCTGTCGCGACATGCCGGAGCTCCGTGAAGTCCGCCGCATATTCTCTTCCAGATTCGGCAAGGAGTTCTCCACGGCCGCCACCGAGCTGCGGAACAATTGTGGAGTCAGCAGCAAGGTACATCCTCCGTTTGCCATTGCTTAAAAATGAGACTTTTTTTTTTTTTTATGATGTTGAGACGGAACAATTGTGGAACCATTGAATTTTATTGTCTTTGCCCCGGTTCTCCTCCAGATCGTACAGAAGTTCTCCACCAGGCAGCCGAGCTTGGAAAGCAGGATTCAGGTGACGAAAGAGATCGCAAAGGAGAAAGGGATCAAAGTAGAAATCATCGAACCGTCTCCGGAGTCCACAGAGCATCAGAAGACCCAACATTCCCCGGATACGCCACCGCCGCCACCAAATGACGCCTGCGATTTCCACCAGCTTTTGGGGAGGAAGGCCCGGGAGATGAACCACAAGGATGTGGGGAGCGCCGCACAGGCAGCCTACGAATCGGCCGCCTACGCCGCCGTCGCCGCCCGTACCGCCGTCGAGCTCTACAGGTCAGAATCGCGAAACCGCACGAAGGGGGTCGACGACTCCCAGAGTGTCATCAAGCTACTGAAAGCGAGTGAGTCGAATTCGCCCTCGAATTCGAGCTGCAGCTCCCGGAGCAAGGCGGGCTCTTTTGGAGCGGAGATGGAGAAGAGAAGAGGGAAAGGGATACGGAGCGAGGAAGGTGAGATCGAGATCGAGGAGATGAAAGAAGAAGACGGGTCGTCGAAGGCAATAGTGGAATTGAAGAAATCCTGGAGCTTCGCAGGGTTTACCGATCTCAACGATGTAGCGTCCCGTATTCAAGCTTTGGAGCGGGAAAAGAACTCAGTGGCGGAAGCGAAGGAATCGCCGGAGGAGGAGACGATCGAGAAGTCTTTCGGGCGAAGGAATTCCATCTCCGCCAGAACTCGAAGGTAAAATTCTCCGTGAGCCGTTGATGCGAGTCCGGGAACGATTTTAGATATTTCAATAATATTTATATACATGTGTCTTGAATAAATAACTTTTATAATGCATAAAATACTCAAAATTAACTTATAACAATAAGGAATATCTACTTATACATTACATATCAAATCATTTTTTTAAAACTTAATTCTAATAAATAGATTTTATCAAAATACCTTTCATAGTAGCAAACAAAACTTTATTATTTCATGATAAAATAAAACTTTATTTGTGACTTTTGAGCTTAGAAAACAGTATTTTATGCAATTAAAACAAAACTTCAGTAAAAAATGCTTGCTTGAAATGAAATTTAAACAAGACTTATGAAAAGTATAAAACTGATTTTAAAAAAAATCTATGACTTATACAAACCATTCAAAACTACAAACTCTCACAACACATGTTTTGACTTTACATGTTTATATGTTTGCTGTGGATCTTGCTTAAACAACAAAGAACATAATATTGAAGGCAAATATGATACCATTCCCATATTTTAATCACAAACGAAGAACAAATATTTAACTATCACAGCATTAACTATGTGGAAAAGGATCCCTAGACCAAATACACATACAAGTATGTAGCAGCCTGAAGCTTGCACAGAAGCAAAGTGAAGAAATGCACAACTCAAATCAGCTTTATTCCAAACTTGGTGCGACCTCTGTTGGGTTTACTTCAAAGACATTGCTGCTCGATGCATCTGGTTGTTCGAGCAGCTCCCTTGATTGAATCGATTCCTTGTAAGCAGATGTTTCCTTCAAATCCGAAGCACCTTCATTATATGTTGCAACAGAAATGCCACAAGCAATCAACTGCAAAAGTAAATGCACATTAGCCTTACTTCTAAGCTAATACTTAAGCCTTCATGAGTCCACAAACGTTTTAGCCTTTGCATTACTTTATAAGCCGAAGTGCCCTACGATTATAATCGTACCACTCTCGAAACATTTTTCATTGCGACCACTAAGAGCCAAACAACTATCAGTTTATATAATAATAACAAGAACAAGAATATCAAACCTTACTAAATGAAGTCAATTATTTCAATCCTCTAATAACATTATACCAACTTCATTAAAGCCACTTATATAACATTGCCTAAACCAACTCTTTTTAAGTTTATTCTCTTTTGGTGTTTCACCACAACCGCCTCTTGTAGGCAATCATTTATCAACACATTTATTTTGAGTATAATCATACATATATGAGTAATGCAAGGAATATAATGAATAAAAGATGAGCATTTGATGAAACCTAATTAGACTCAAGAAATCTTAAGTCAAGATATACCATTGTACTATTATATATTATTTTAATAATTTTGATAAATGTGATATTAACTCTTTTTTTTAAGACCTTCTAGAGTATTTTTTTTTAAACCTTTATTTTACGTTTTTTAAATTAATAAAAAATAATTAAATTTTTATTTTTATTTTCTTAAAATTTTAAATTAAATCTCTCAACAATTGTATAACCTCTATAATTGATCTTCTTGACATAAAACTAAAATAATTTTAAGATATATTAATCTAACATTATTATTTATGTTCAACTTTCAACGATCTTCTAAAGATTTTAGGAATAACTCATGAACTTCATTTCCTAGTGATTATCATATTTCTTAATATCTCATTTATTCTTTTAAATAAATATCAAGAAATACTATTTCTCTAATCTTAATTATCATCGCAAGTAATGCTCAAAATTATGTGAAACCTCATTTTTCTAGCTGATAACGAGTCACATAGATATATATATATATATGACTCAAACCATCAACAAGCCTAATTGCACTTGCATCAATAAGCTTGGCAAGCTACATCCTGGCTTGCATGTCTACATAGTTGACATCAAATAGGAGAGGAAGGAGGGCTCTGAACCAATCAACAATCAAATATATTATTTATTATAACCAATATTAATAAAACCAATATAGTTAAATTGGTTTATCCCTTAATTGCCCAACATTTAATAAATGTTGTTGATAAGCCAACAAAATCTACTTTGGCATGTGCTTCGACCCGAGCATGAAACATTCTTAGGACAAAGGCAGATAAACCTTAAACAAAACAAACATATCTAGTTGATCTGCCTCTCAAATAGAATTTCCCTCTTCTTGGTAAAATTGTCAATTAAGATCACTTTGGGACTTCAAACTCTTACAAATTAAAAGCTAAAATAATCTAATGTTTTCGTTCATCAAAGGTAATTTGTTGTGGTATAGGCTCTTAAAATTACACGACAGAAGAGCAAAAAAACTTTGGAAATTCAAAACAAGATGAAGAATCGCACAAGTCCTAATTTTCCAATACTTGTATCAGAAATGATCCTTCTAATTCTAATTACCCTTTACCTTAGACACCCATAAATAATTTAGTCATTTCACACCTAAGGCAATTGAGATTCACAAAAGTCTTGAACATGAAGAATCGCAAAGACCTAATTTTCCAATACTTACACTAGAAACAATCCTTCTAATTTTAACTACCTTTTACCTTAGACACCCATGGATAATTTAGTCATTTCATATCTAAGGCAATTGTGATTCACAAAAGTCTTGAACTCAACCCCACAATTTAATGACTTGGACAATCTTAAATCCATCCAACATGCAACATTTAAAAGACTTAGAAAACACTATGGAAACAAAGGAGAACCTCTTAAGGCAAACGCTACCTCAAGAGGGTATCTATAGATCTCCATTACATCCCTTGAGTCCTACATGGTATTGTGGAAGAAACACTCAAGAGTTACCTTTTGAGGTTATTATTTTGGGTATGGTTTACCACACGAAACTTGGATGGTTCCCTACCATTATCGACGATTTATCTAAAGCATTAGTCTAGTTGTATTTGTATGTACTTTATTTTTAATTACAACTTGTATAATCAAAATTTTTTATTTGGAATAAAATTCTACTTTGTAGATATACATTATTCTTAATTTTCAATAAATCATATTTAATTTGTACAACTAATAGTTCACAAATACAAGTATTTGTAAATCGAATAAAAATTAAGTCATTTTATGTTTTTGTCAAATTTGGCGATGAAAGGTTTTTGTAGTGGATGTTTATTTGTGATGGCTAACTTTTGAGGAATATGCAACCACAAAGCCTTAACAAAACATTTATGAGGATTTTGCAATGACATGTGTGATAGAGACAACTTGTAGAAAATCTTTTGCAACAAAATAATATGCACTTGTGGTGGGTTACGCAATCGCAACTGGCTTATTTTAGTGTGAAAAATGACGCAATAAATGTTGTGCATATTAGTTTTTCTTGTTGAGAGCCTTTATTGTTGTTCCACTGAACTAGTGTTCGACTTTCTATCTTGCTATTTTCACGGCTTCTCCCCACAAGTGTCGCCCTTCTTCTCAATAGCCACCGCAAAAATGTTAGCTTGATTCATAATCTAAATGGAAAATAATCCATAATGAAAATTGGTTAGAAAAACTCCATCATATTCTTCATCAACTTTTGCATATTGTCAAGAGTATCAAGTGTAACGAAGTCATATATTCTTAAATAACTTTTCTTTATTGAAGATAAAGACTTTTCCATTTCCTCCATCTCTCTTTTACATAATTTGTCAAATAGAATTTTGAATGAATAAGCATCTTGAATTGCCTCTAGATATTGCACCAACTCAAATCTCAAGCATGCGTTCCAACACAGCAATGCAGCAAAGCGAATGCCACTTTATCAATGGAAAGGCAACCATAGAGAGAAGTAGGTTTCTAAATAATCCAATCAAGTATCAACTTATTAGTATGTATATAAAGAATTGTCCCATATTACATAATAAAAAGGACACATAGTAACTTCAATTCCTACCTCCTAAAGCATCATAACAATATAAGGTGAAAGACAAGATAGAACAAGGAATTTCATTATTTAATGATAGCCTTACATTGATAGTTTTTATGACTAGAATGTTTGCACTTAGATGGTACTCAATCTGGTTCTGAACCTTTAAAGTCTGAGTACCTATGATAATAATAGACAAAGCCTAGTAACAACCTTGGGTACCCTAGTAGTCAACCTCAGTGTCTTGAATCTAGTGTTCAAAGGAGCTGACTTCCTAGGTTTCTCTACCAAATGGGCTATGTTACTTACCTTTTCTAGTGACTAAGGATCATAAGATTCTACTTGTTTCCTAATTTCTAATTTAAAGCCTAAAATAAACTTATTGGCTAGCCATCAATTTGTATCAAGACAATTTGTCATGTCTAACAAGTTCACAATAGTGTTCAGGAACTACACAATAATAGAGTTACCTTGTCTCATTGTATGCTATTCTCTGTGCACCTTTTTTGTCATGATACATAAGGTAACACTTTAGCCTTAACATCTTTTTCATCTCTTCTCAAGTACAAGCTCTTTTACCTAATATCTATTCTTTAGTTAGGGTACTTGTCCAAAATATTTTGACATGATTTGTTAACTTCATTTTAACAAAACTAACCCTTTAATAATCATCAAAACTATACTAGTTAAAAACATTCTCCAAGTTAACTAGTCTAAAGTTTTTATGATCATAATATTTGTGCTTCAGCCTTAACCTTATAATAATTTTCCATTTGGTCAAACATATATTTCCTAGGTGATTGGGATCTCCTATCCAACTTATTCTCTCTAGGTGTATGGTAAACCATCTTCTAAAGGTTCATGCGAGGGAGGTGGGGTTTGATTTCCCAATCAAATTGGCCATCATTTTTCTAAACTTGACAACAAAGCTATTAAAGGTGATCTCAATTCTATTTAGTCTATCGAATGAATTCTCTATTACATACTACAATGGATCCATCTCAATCCTAGAGGTCCATAGATTCTATAGTTAGTTTTGTTTTAGAAAATTGCAATAATAATAGGATGAGAAATATTTGCCTAAGTAGTAATTTTAAGTAATTCTTATCAAAAAATAAATTAGGATCCTAAACATATCGGTCTTACGTTAGATGAGATAAAATGAGCATGTAGAACACTTCTATTGCCAGTCATGGGTTAACGATAAGCTCAAACAAAATAAGATTGGCCAAATGAAGGTTAGTTAATCACATGCTATTTACAACCAAACATACTTATCATCGTAGCCTCAATGTAGAAAATTAAAAATCATAATACATAATAAAAGACACTTGGATTGTTTATATGGTTACTTCTTTTAGTAGCCTTTTTTATTTGTACTCCTTTCAATTTCCAAATTGATCCCTTGTGATGATAAAACCCTCTTATATGGTAACCTTTAAGTCCTTAGATCCCAATTTTGAATTGGAGTATCACATGGGGAGGGAGGGGGAATTTTCCATGTATATCCCTTGCTTGTACAATATTCTTTCTCCTCTCTCTCTGCTTCTCTCTACCCTTAGCTCTCATGTACCTCTATGGGAACAACAAATCCATGCCTATCATCCCTACGTCCATGAATTTCAAATAAAATCATCAACACCAATTGTAAATCCATGCCTACCATCCCCACGTCCATGAATTTCAAAAAGACCATCTACACCATTTGTCTCCTATCCAATCCGTTTGGTGCTTCCTCAAAACAGCATCACGCGTCGCAACAATAAAACATAAGAACCGAACAAACTAACAGCCTCCTCTTTAATTCGCTACCTACAAAGTGCAAACAATCACTTCAAGCATAGCACCATATGATACATTTAGGGTTACAAAAAGCATAATACGGAAGAGACAACAAAAAAAACCACAGGAAGTATTTACCCCGAAAACGATACCAAAAGCCCACATATACTGCACGAAGAATCCGAAAAGGTTCCACCTTTCTCCCTCCCAGAAGTCCGGCTGCTCCCCAGGAAGCACCGGCTTCGGACCTGTCGAATACACAGTTTCTCTTACACCTTCGAGGGTACCCACGAAATCAAATGACGAACCCCCGTTCTCTGCCTCCCTCTTATCCAGCCCCAACGAATCTTCTTCCACCTCGTAGGTGGAAGCTCCGCCTTTCTTTCGGCGTTTCTCAAGCCTGCGGGTGCGCGAAGAGAAGCCTTTCCCAGCGAGAAGGATGTGCGAACTCCGGCAACGACGATCGGAGGGAAGTAGCCGGATGAAGAGGAAGAGTGAGGGAGAGAAAGAGGAGCGAGGCAAAAGCCCAGGGAGCGATGTGGCAGCGGCAACGACGCCGGCTTGGCCGGCGGTGTTTAGGAGGAGCACCATTCGCTTCGAGCAGAAGGATGGAAGGAAGCAGCTTGCTCCCCGGACACCTCGACTGATGGACGGGAACCAGATAAGGAGAGCTTTTTCACGAAGAATTACTAATTTATTCAATTTTTCTAAAGCTAAAGTTTAACAACAATTTAAAAAGATTTTGTTTGTAAAACGGCTTTCAAACCAGTTTTTTTTTTTTAATTATCATTTTTAAATCTAATTATGGTTTGCATATGTTTACCAATTTTAGAAAAAAAAATTAAAGTTTTTAAGTGAAAAAAAGATTTTGATGAAAATTATTTGTTAAGAATTTATAAAATTTTTTAGTTAAAAAATTGAAAATTAAATATATAAAAATTTGTCTATTAATTTTTTATTATTTATTTAAAACATAGTTATTAGAGGTGGAGGATATCAATAAAAAACATTTAAAATTTTTAAACTAGTTTTTCAAAATTTACTTCAGACAAATCACTAATGGTGATGATTAGCCCAAAACTAGTTGCTAAACTATTTTCAATCTTTCAAAGATGCAAAGTGGGACGACCTGAATCTGATCTTTACTAGTTTAAGTACCATGTTTCTTTTGCTTTTACTTTTAGTTCAAAGAATATTTTTTTAAATCAATGCAAATAATTTAATACATGTAAAACTCATCAATTTTTTTTTAAAATAATTATGTAATTGAAAACTATTTAAAATACCATCACAACTTGTAAATCATTTCAAAGCTTTAAAAGAAATAAAAATAAAATATTTTCTTTGAGAAATACATCCTTTAAAATCATGATTCTCACATATATTAAAAAAATTAGTTCTAAATAATCACAATTGAATAAAGTTGTAATACATGCAAATTTATTTACATAAAATTTAACTAATGTTATATTAGCTACTCATCAATAATAAAACACAACTTTATGATAAGTAAGCATAATATTAACACTCACTACTCTCCAGTAATACAATACTAAATCTTATCTTGACTTAAAAGTATTATGCTAAAAGTAAGTTGAGCTAATGATTATTGGGTCAATAACAAAACAAATGTATGTGTGTGTGTGTGTGTGTGTGTATATATATATATAATTTCATGTCACGTTTGTGTTTGATAAGTCAAGCTTTAAATATTTAACAATTTGTTTTAATAGGCTTATTTACATGAAATATGTTTAGATATGAAAAAAAGTCATGCACTTTTAAAGATAGTCAATTACTAGTCTTTAAAATACTTTAGAATGTTTAGCAAACTTCAAAGATTGAAGACATGCATATCAAATTTAAAAATATTTTCTTTTTATTATTAAATAAAATATTAACTTGTTAATTATCAATCATACATCACATCTTTTTATTCTTGTCACTTTCAAATCCTACTTCAATATCCAAATTTGTTAAATCATTTTCTTGATTTAGAGAACATGTATGATGCAATTTTTCACTCAATCATTTATTTGATTAAAACTATATTATGTATCTTTAAGAAAATTCATTTGAATTTGCTCAATTCTTTTTTAAATTTAAAAAAACATGTTGAATTCTATTTTCACTCATTCATTTTCTTAATTAAATTCTTCTTATGCATCGTTGTCAAATTTTATGTTAAGTAAATTGTTAAATTTTAGGTGAATTAGAATAAATATTTTTGTTAAATTTTTATTATTAAAAATATATATATTTTAAGTCATATCCCAAGCATGTGCCAAAGTGTAAAGCTCTTAGGTCAAACAAACCTAAATAAGCACTTACAAATATCGAGTCATGAGACAATTGGAACGAAATCAGTTCGATCCTGATCTTAACCAATGTGCATCCTAAACCCAACTGGGGTAAAGCAAAGGATCAAGCCAATTGAACTCAAAGTAACATCTAATCCTATAAGTATACAAGTGGCCCAATGGGTGAATTCCCAAACACATAAAGGAGAGAGCCAACCCAATATATTGGCTCAAATTATATGCATGAAAGAATCCTTATAAAGTGAAACCTTTTAGCAATTAGAACATATGGGACTAAGATTTCAACGCATGATGCATCTAAAGCTAGAGCAACTCACGCCATCTAATTGCGCATTTTTTGTGATCAAATGGCAGGGATCTCATTTGCTAATTTAAATAGTGATCTTGATCCATTCTACCATTTATTCAACGATCATAATCAAACAGTCATAATGGATTCTACATGTGTATCTATCCTCGATGGGATGACTAAGGTATCTCATCTGCTTATAACTCTTGCTTTGAAGCTCTAATCGGATGACCACAATCACATATGACTTAATTAGATTGTTTTGATTTTTCTTATTTTTCAAAAAATATATCCTTGAATTGGATGATCAATATCTTTTCATGTTTGAATCTTATGATTGAGATGATTCATGTCTTTATCGTTGATAAATAGAACGATCTAAATTTGATCTGACTTGATTGAATGCACAAATCTAATCTTTCTTGATTTAATCATCCAAAACCCTTTCACTTTTATAGTTTGAGATCTAACTATCCAAAACCTATCCAATTGTATCCAGCAACTTTAATTAATCCCATTTAATGGATAATTCCCTAACCGTTACACGTGCAGTTGAAGTTAGCTATATTGGAAGATTTTTTTAGTTTGGGAGAGCTTTTTAAGCTAAATGGAAGTAGCCTTTAAAGTAGCTTTTTATGAGTTTCTAATAGTTATAATCAAAAGTTTTTTATAAATATCGAATCATTATTCATAAAATGGCTAATAAATATAAATAAAATTTGAAGAGCTCAAAGAAGGGTTACATCATATTTTATTGATATAGTAATCTCCATGAGTACCTACAGCTTACTACTGCTAAAAATTTTAAATTCTTCCAATTACACCTAAATTTTTTAAGCTTTTATTTTCTCATTTCTCTTAATAATATTGAGCTTTTTATGCCTTCTCTATTCATCAACAAATATAAGAAACATTGTACACTTTTATCAAAAATTTATTTCTTGTTTTATTTTCTTTTTCCTTTAGGCTTGACAACCCAACATTTGCAAAAGTATAAGTTTAATTGATTTCGTAAAAAACTGAGTTAGGGTTGAGCTCATAAAAGCTCGAGTTATAGTTGAATCTTTTGATTGGTGGTAAACCATAAGGAAAAACCTCAAGTATGTTGGAGATGAATGGTAAAAAAAAATCTCATGTTATAACTCTTTTAATAGTAGAGTTTTTTCGAACCTCAATTGCTGGTGGAAGTAGGTTCTAGTTTAAAATAAATTACCTAAAAAATTTGGTGTGCCATTGCAACTTTTTTTTTCATTTTTCTTAATAAAAAATTTAAATTAATATATTTATAAATAAAAGTTTTTTACAAACATAAAATTATTTTTATAAAGAATTTTAAAAAATATATATATAATCCAAAAATTAATAAAAATATTTTAAAACTCTCAATTCACAATCCTCTTGTGAGATTCACGCACACATTTTACTTCATATAACAATTTTGATAATATCATATGTTCGATCAATCATAAACATATAATATAAAATAACATGTGAATGATTAATGTAAATAAAATACCAATTTTCATGTATATGTTTTTAATTATTTTATTATTTTATCTTAAAGTTTAGGATAATGTCTTTTTCATAAGAGTTTTGGTCTCTTTCTAGAATATGTCATTTTGAGTGAGTGATTCTCATGAATAACTCATTTGGCTAATCTTTGAAATAATCATTTTAGAATACTAATTACCATTTTGTATAACTATTCTTATTTTCATATTTTGAATTTTGTCTCTTTTTATCCTTGTTCTTATTCTCTTTATCTTTCTTTTTTTTTTCTCATATTCTTATGTTTTTATATTTTATTTGTTAATGTTATCACAAGTGGTATTATAAAATTGTGAAAAAAACAAATAAACAAATACTAATATTATTTATACATAATCAAGTCACATGTCAATTCAAGCAATAGCAATATGTTATTACAAATAATGATAATAAATATCTATGGACTAACCATTCGTATCATTTCTTAAGAGTTTTTCATTTAAGCAACAAGCTACAAATCTATACATATAAATTTAAGCCTACTTATCTTGTTTTTATATATAGTGGCCACTTTGTGAACTTGATTTTAAAATACACAATTTCTCTTTCTTTTTCTTAGTGTTATAGTACCAATACCAATTCCTCTCCCAAATTTGTTTTTATTTCATACTCAAACCCTCACGAATCCTTTTTGACACATTAGTAATGCCTCCTCTCACTCTCTTTTTGAGATCTCAACCAAACCAATTTGCTCTCTTTTCATACGTCAAATATCATTCTAGACCATTCTAATCTTTCTAATATTGTAACTCTTGATGCCTCATCACCTTCTTGCATTTTGAAATCTCACTATTTTATAGTCAATTGGGTTATCCTTCGCATAAGTTTTCCTCCTCTATTCACTATTTAGGTTTTAGGAAATTTTATAATTAGTAAATTTCTAAAGTAAATTAAAATTTAGGAACTTTTAATATTTGTTGTATATGTCAATTGATTCAATTTCCAAAACTATATCTACTTATTTTGTTTTTGCCTCATCATAACAAAGTTTACATGTCAACCAAATTTCATTTTTTACAACATTTAATATTTTTAGTAATTTTTAAAATTAAGATATTTAATTTTATTATTATTTATATATATATTTTTTGACTTTCAATTTTTGTGACCATCACATTTTTTTTGTGCCGAAAATTATATTAAACATATCCTTTCATGCTTAATGACATGAAAATTTTTACAATTTTTGTTTATTTTATTTTTTTAAAATTTTTTTATTTTATTTTTTTACATATTTTTGTTATTTTTTTGAAATTCATAAAATAAATTCCTTTAAATACTAATTCCTTCATTTTAATTCCTATAAAAAATTAAATATTTTCCAACTTAGTGTCGTAGATTTATAAAAATCATGTTTACAAAATTTTTTTGCTTACCTTCTTCTGAGGTGACGTATCTCTTTTTGAGATGTACAATTTTTTAGGGAAAAATATTATAGTAATTAAAAATATCAATTTTTTTAAATATAGATAATTTTAAATAATTATAAACCTTAATTCTTATTATATTATGAGATGTTAAGATTCTCTATATTTATAAGATTTTTAATCAAACCCTAGGTCATAATTTTCTATTAAATTTAAGTGTTTTATAATTCAAAATCTTTAAAATAATATTTAATCATTTATCTTAATTTTTTAGATGTTATACTAAGGATGATCAATCACCAAAGGATACCTATAAGAAGTGAGGACTTGGGTCGCAGATACTTTGAGTAGGCTGAAGATAAGCGAGGTTGATTTTTGGACTGTAAACGCACATTTATAGTGCGGAAAAAGACAAGTCGATGAAGGTTCAATATGTGTGCAATTCTCCTTTACCTATCAATCATGTTGAACTCTTAGTTAGTACACTACTAATTTAATGACAACAAAACTTTTGTATTATTTTACTAATATATTTTTCTTAAGTATTTTAGATTATATATCTTAAGATTAAAAAGATTAATAAATTGAAGAGCATGATTATTTCATTTTAGGAGTTTATCAAAGATGTTTTTAGTATTAATTATAATTGACACTAAAAGAAACACAAAACTTGATTAAGATAATGAGAAGATTTTATGAGTCATTTTCATTTGTTTATAATGTACGACCTATAATACTTTATTTAAGGTATTAAAATTTAGTGATATTTTGAGTATGAGTTAAACGTGTTTAAATCAATTCTTATACTCATTTAAATTATTTAAGACATATATTTCATCTAGGTTATTTTATATATAAATATGTCATAAAGGATATTATAAATATAAGTTTGCATATGCATGTCATAACAAACACTATTAATTTGTAAAACCTTTAAATAATATAATTTGTACTAATCATAGTAATATAATGGCCTCATTATACAATATGACTAGTAATATTTAGGATCTAACAAAGAACCAAACTTGGGTGATCTTTAGTTAAATTGATTGAATAGTCTGTTGGCACATGTACAATATAACTTTTTGCACAAGTATGATATTACTTTCCAAGAGATGTAAGTTTGAGGCATAGAACTAATTTATTCTTCAGTAAGATTGAACAAGGTGATCAAACTGGGTGATTTTGATTAGAATCAAAGTTTGTATTGTCATACATTTATGATTTTCTCATCATACAAGTATGATAACTTTTAAGAGAGACATGATAGTTAAGGATTTGGAAAATGAGTGAGCTGATTTTATTGTGCAAGTATGATTCTAACATAAGAACACCTAACATTAGCCCAAAAACACATACCAATTGGGATTGCACCAGTTCCACAGATGAATCGGTGCAAAATTTAGTTAAAACTTATTTAAAAAATTCTTAAAATTGTGTTTTTTTTACTATTTTCATGCCTACTATCATCATGTCTTTATTATTTCCCATTGTTGCTCAAGCCAACTTGCATGCTCGTGTGACTTAATTTGATTTGAGAACTTAGTTGATCTACTCAATCCATGTCGACCCATATTAACCCATTACCCGCGACGACCCATTCTATTCGCTCAGACCCATGACAACTTGTGCCAACCCTCCAATCCAGTTAACCCATTATGTTTTGCTCTACTCGTGCCTACCTGAAAATTGAACTGGTTGCTCCGTCCTCGTTGCTCTTCCTATTGTTTTGTAGGCCACTATTTCACTGCTCAGTGTTATCGCTGCACAAAATATGCAACTAATTTAGGAACTATTTAATTCAATTAATTTTGTAACTTTTTTATTTTTTTAAAATTATTGATGAATATTTGAGTCCCTATAAATAATGATATTCACCATATAAATGGAGAAAAAATGGATGAAATAAAAATTTCTTTTGTTTGTATACTTTTATATTTATGAATAATATGTTAGTACAACTCTAGTTGGAGAGATTATAATTTTCTTTGTGAGAGACAAGAATCAAAGGTGAGAAACCTTCTATTAAGAGAGCCAACAACCAAATCCCTTGTGAGAGACAATGATCAAAGGTGAGAGACATTCCTTTGAGAGAGTCAATAACCAAACAAATTCTTGCTTTTATCAACACCCATAATTCTTCACCTATCATTTCACTTTGTTGATCTAATCACCAAAACACCACCTTCCTTAAAAGACTCCAAATCCTCGCCTATCATCTTATTATCTTTTTTTAACTAAGCTTCTCTACTAACCCAAAGTACCACCATGTTACCTTTTTTCCCTTTTAGTGCTTCAAGTGCCAATACCTATGAAACTATAACACATCATCACTAAAAAGGTGCACTTCTTTCAACAACTTTTATTTTCTATATAATAATCTAAATTTAGAGTTATTCTTTTCTATTAAGATACTTCACATAGAGTTTATCTTAAATTTTCTATTTTATTTGTGAGATTGGATGTGATAAAAAACACTTTATAGGATTTTATGCTTAAACTTTAAGGTGTTGTCACCTACTCGATTTAGTAATCCATACAACTTTAGAACACTAATATTTGAATAGTTTTAAAATATCACACATATTATCTAACCCTAATTAATGTATAACATCTTTTCATATTTTCTAATAATCTATTAAGCATCTTAATATTGTATGCTCAAATTTAGACCACAGTAAAAGTTTAAATCTATCTTACATCAGATTCTCTTATCATATGAGTATTATCCTATACTTATAGGGAGTTTATTAAATGAGAATATTTTCATATATATATATATATAAACCTTATCATCTTACTATATAATCTTTGGAAAACTTGAGAGATAAAAAATTTAATTCGGTGATCTATGAGCTTCTTATCTATATGGTCGTAATATAGTATAATGATAATGATTTGTTAATAATAAAATGAACTGGTAAGATATATTTGATAAGTTAAATGATAAGCATCTAATAGTATTATACTTGTATGATTCTTGGATTAGACAGAATGATTAGTTTAAAATGTAAGTAATGACTAGTTTGACTAGTTTTTTAGATAAATTTGATTTATTAATTAAGGATTATCTAGAGTCATTAAAGAACTTTATCATGTATATATAAATGAGTTTAAACATAATTGAAAAAATTAAAGTTGAATTAGAAAATCATTAAGAGAGAATCTACTTAAAAATCTTTATTATAAAGAAGAATGAAGAGCAATGCCATGGTTTAATCACTAATCTTATTCTTCATAACTTTATTTCGTTCCAAATCCTCTAAGCTATGTTGCCTATTATTTTAAGGTATTTCTACATCATTTTTTTTATTAAGAACATTGAACCTAATAATATATTTATTCATACATTACTTTGTATAAGTGTACCTCTTGTGTAAATTAGATTGGATTATAGAACTTTGTAATTAAGCTTTTATTTTTGTTACTTTTTCCTATTTTTAGGACTTTGTATTTAATCTTGTGTTGGTCAGTTGATTGTTATTATAAGGTTACTTTCCCAAGTGATTTATAGGGTCCTAATGTTATTGGCTCTTAGTCTACTACTTTTTGGGTTCTATGGCTCATTTTATAGTTTACTTTTATGAGTTACAATAAAAAGGAATAGTTTTAGTATAAGCTTAATCATTTGAACTATTGTAGATATAGATCTAATTATAGATTAAATAACCTAAAAATCTTAATATATTATTTATTTTATTTGCACTTCTAATTAGGGATTTTTAAAATAAACAAAAATATCTAAAACAAATTTTATAAGAACCATCAAAATTTATAATAGTTCTTTGTTGCTATTTTGAGTATTTTAAACTTGCAACTTACATAACTTATCCCCTCCCCCCTTTTTATGTGAACATCATACTCGCCAATCCTCAGTATAATGGGTAGCTTCTTTGGACATGAGGGATGACATTACCATGTGAGGGAATACTGAGCAAGACATGTAGACTATCTAATAGCAAAATGAGGCTTTTGTTGTACCCATTTATGTGATGATCACAAAACTAAGGCTAAGTATTTACTAATGCCTTATTAAGCTCAGTATTATTTCAATTAAAACTTAAAAAGTATTTTAGTGATTTGAATTTATTAAAATAAGAATTATAACATAAACATAGAATGCAACTTGATGACTCAATCTTATGACTTTGAAATCAATGACAATGATTTTTGTGGAGTAGCTAATTTATTAAAAAATTTATTTTAAATATTTATGGTGAGTATATTAAATCTTTAAATTCTTTATAATTATGACACATAAGACTATTATCCTTCATGCATATGTAAATTTGGTTCAAGTTATATTTAAAGTATTTGAGTTTTTTAATATTTAAATATTTTTTATAAAACTTTTATTCTAAAAAAACAAAAAAAATTTCTTAAGAACCCCCATTGCTAAACCTGAAAGGTTCGAGTTAGGTGGCCCATAGTACCGGGGTACCCGGACCTTGGGGACCCATAGACTAAGAACTCGACCGAAGCTAAGACGAGTCAAGCCTTAGTATCGATTAAGTCCAGTTACTATTGTGGTCTTTGGGTCAATCAATTCAGGTCATTACTTTTGAACCAACTTAGGTGAAATGATTCAAAAAAAACTTATCATTTAATTTATATAAATCGAGTTAGGTCAGACCCATAGATGGGTGTTGGAGACCTGGGTCATGACTTTTTGAGAACACCAGGAGGTAGCCAACCCTATTAGGCTGATCATAATATGTAATCGATGTATTATAAGTACAAAAGACATGAGCTGTTTTGTAACGCAAGACTAAATATAAGTTGTTACCAAACTTGAGATTTCTACACCCACCAATCACACATTTTCATGATCAAACGATCCAAATTACACCTATATTTATGGATAGTTTTTTTTCTTTAGTCATTCATCCAAAATGCTTGATCGAATGACTAAGAATCTCTATATCTATGTGAATAGTAACCTCATTATCATTACCATCCATCTGTCTTTTGAATTCAATGCTCTAGATTTTATCTCACTGTGATTAAATTTGAAACCTTTATCATTTAAGCTGATTTGAAGACTATTGCTCCGTTCTTTTAATCAAATAAAAACTGTACTATCTTCTCCACCTGTAACGACTAATGTTTTTGTTACACCCCATTTTTTTCTAGGCTGATTTTTGGCATAAATTTTTTTTTTTTTTTTTTGCATATAGACAGCTCAGATCGTCCCATACCAACCTGAGTAGCCTACGAAAAACATAGGATATAACACATCATTACACACCTACTTTCCTTAACAATGTGGATCCCATCTCCCGGGTACACCGTCAAATCAGGTTCATGACTCCTGAATTAACAGATGGACTCGCGCAATGTTACTCCTACTAGACCCAACACTCCTAACCCATACCGATAGGAGAACCGGTCTAATAGAAGTCTGAACCCCCAATGTTAAGTTCCATAGTCATGTAATGACCTCACCATCAAAAATAAAATACATAACATCCTCAGATAAAATATGGCACTCCACACACTATACCATCAAGATAATAAAGTAAAACAGTGAATGGAAACTACATCACATCACAAGAATAAGATCCAAGTCCAACAAATACAATATCATTCAACTAGATACATAAGTCAGTAGGCTAGTGGAGGAGATCTGATCTGTGATTATCCGAGACATTCTGGTTAGTTGATTGTTGCTGTTGGATGTATTCAGTGAGACTGTTATTTTTATGTCTTGTATTATGTGAGGGTGATTCTGACTTATGTATCTAGTTGGATGATATTGTATTTGTTGGACTTGGATCTTATTCTTGTGATGTGATGTAGTTTCTATTCACTGTTTTACTTTATTATCTTGATGGTATAGTGTGTGGAGTGTCATATTTTATCTGAGGATGTTATGTATTTTATTTTTGATGGTGAGGTCATTACATGACTATAGAAGTCTGAACCCCCAATGTTAAGTTCCATAGTCATGTAATGACCTCACCATCAAAAATAAAATACATAACATCCTCAGATAAAATATGGCACTCCACACACTATACCATCAAGATAATAAAGTAAAACAGTGAATGAAAACTACATCACATCACAAGAATAAGATCCAAGTCCAACAAATACAATATCATCCAACTAGATACATAAGTCAGAATCACCCTCACATAATACAAGACATAAAAATAACAGTCTCACTGAATACATCCAACAGCAACAATCAACTAACCAGAATGTCTCGGATAATCACAGATCAGATCTCCTCCACTAGCCTACTGATCACGATCCCACCTAAAGCTGAGTGGCGTCAAGTCTGCCGAGCCACTGGAAAAATATAGATAAAAAGGAATGAGCTACGCCCAGTAGGAAAGACAGCTAGTAAAAACTCACATGCAAGAGAAGGATAATAGCAAGAGTATAGGAATACAGCATAACAATGTAAGGTGGATAGGCACTCTCAGTCCCAGACTCCGACCAATCCACAGTCACCCCCAGTCACAACAGAGTAGCTCTCCTCTGTGCTCCCAGGCAGCATGCCAGCGGGACACGCCCATCTCTGCGCACGCATGGCGCCTAGGCAAAGCATGCCAGCGGGACACGCCTATCTCTGCGCACGCATCACAACGCCTAGCACCCGACACCTCAGCGTCTCTCGTCAATCAATCTTCTGGAGACTATAGACATAACCCGTCACATAGATCTCTAGCCAACGTGAGACACCCTGGCTAGCCACGGCGAGTCACCCCTGCCGCTGCCACTCTCAGGCGCGCAGGCCTACACTCGTGGACCAGAAGAGGTCGACTCAGCCACCGTCCCAAGAAGTCCTCTCCCAACAATTTCCATAGAAGCCACGCCCCTACAGTCATTGCCAAGCTTTAACTCCAAGATTCGGCAACATGTGTCCAGATACAACAAGGCGCATACCAGTCCACATGTATACTGTGAAAGTTAAGTCTGAACCGCACAGTTACCTACCACAACTACCCTAAAACATCATATAGGGTCTATAGTAGTCCGGTTCAGTATGCCAATCCATGAAATATGCCAACACTGAGTAAACTGACTCAATCCATGTCAATGCCATCCAAGTAACACAAACTGTATCGAAATTCTGACTATTCTGGTAACACTTACCCAAGTGTCACACTTCCTTCCAACTGATCCAGCTGTACTGAATTTATGGATAATTTCCAACAGTAATTTTCAACTTGTCTATGTGATTTTCCTAAATCACCTTTTTCTCGTTTCAGGAAATTTTAAATTTCAACTTCAATTTCTGCCCTTTATCCATTTTCCGAAATTCGGAATAAATTTCCGAATTTAAAATTTAAATTCCACATATATCCTTTTTTTCCGAAAATTTGAAATAAATTTCCGAAAATTTAAATTCCACATATTTTCCGAAAATTCGGATTAATTTCCGAATTAAGTTTTTCCTCCGCCGTTCGTCCGCGCCCGCGTTCCGCTGAACCGGGTTTCGCTGCCGGTTCGGAAAACCCGCGCTGAACCGCGAACCCACCGGCCGAACCTTTAAATCAAATTTTCCAGCCGACGTTTAGTATTTAATTATTATTAATTATTAATTAATTACAATTATTTAATTAACTAAGCTGAAATTAATCTAATCCATCTCCTTCCTCCGCCCGGCGCCTGCGAAACCCTAGCCGACGATTCCTCCGGGAAATTCCGTTTTCCCCGTCGATTTCCGACGACCGAGATCAAGGAGAAGCAAAATCCGATGTTCATACTATCCTAATTTGTCAATAATGCCACTAATTTCTAAGATTCAATCAAATTTCCCGCCGAAGTTTTCATCCGATCCTCATTTAACAATTTATGAAATTAAACAAACAATCTATGAAATTAAACAATTTTCAGCATTTGATACAATCTTAACATGATTAAAGTCCATAATAGAATCATCAATTGCTCGGTAAAATTTCCAATTTGACGGGTATAATTTTTTTCCGAAAACCCTAAAATGCTAAATCAATAATTTGCATTAATCACTTTCAAAAAAACACAATTCACATGCTCTGGTAGTTAATTGCAAAGTAATTCATATTTTTAATTCGCTAATTAACGAAATTTAAACTGAATTTCCTACCTTTCTTCTCCGGAGACGGTGGCGACGGTGAAGCTCGCACGCGACCAACCGCTGCTCCTCGCCGAACGAAACCGGTACCAATCGATTCTCCTCGATCACGCGAACCTCCAGGTACAAAAAGCCCCTTGATAGGCTGCCGGAAAATATCGCCGTCCGCCGCGAACACCTCGTCTCCGGCCGCCGTTCGAAACCCTAAGGGCCGAAACGGTTCGGGTTAAATACCCCGCTTAAACCGGTAATAACCCGTTAACGACCCATTAAGCGCCGGTTGACCTGCCAAAACGCCGTTTAACCTTCGATCAGCCGGTTAATCTCCACCGCTGATCTCGTCCGTCCGATCCGCTTATCCGCGGCTTATCCAAATGCACTCGGCGAACCGCCCCCGCCTTCGCTGAACTGCTCCGGTCCGGTTCACGCGCGGTAAAAACCAAATTCCGGTTTTTTAAAAATTTAATAGATTTTCGAATTTCCAAAAATCCAATTAAACAGGGAAAATTACTTAAAAATTCCCTCGGTGCTCCGAAAAATCCCCAGAAAATTTCAGAAATTCCAATAGCCTCCAATTGAGCTCCTGGCTCATCCTACTATCGATTTGAAATCATCCAAGCCATAATTTAATTATTGAAGATTAAACCTATAATATTTTATCGGGTATAACAGTTTTGAAACACAAATTGTAGTCATTGGTGAGTTATTTTTGAAGTTTTTTTATTTCAACTATAAATAGGGATCTTTTACCAAACATAAAAACTATTGAATCAAACTTAAAAATTTTCATATGAGTCCAAATGAAGTTTAATTTGTGAGAAACAAATTTCTGAGTAATTACGAGAGCTACAGATTTTTGTCAATCTCTATTTCTCTTACTTTCATTGATAATCATTTATGTATCTTTTGTTAACATTTACTTTATTTATTAGTAGTGTTAAAGATGTAGGGACTTTTGTAAACAAAAATTATAAAGTTTCAAATTTTTTCATGTAATCTGAATTTTTCTTATTTTGATGTCTCATTGGAACATCGATGTATATTTAGTTTACCCCTATCAGCTTCAACAAAATAGAATGATTAGTGGAAGCTTGATCAAGGATCAATGATGTATGTAGGCATAGATTTTGGCTAAACCACCTAAAAATCTTTCATACATTTCGTTTTGTATTGAGTAATTTTATTTTGTTGATAATTTTATAAAAGAAAATTTTATTTTAACTAAAAACATTTTCTTCTAATTTTTTTATTAAAAAAATTTGTTAAATGCACAATTCAGTCCTCCCCCTTTGTTTATTTTGCTTCACACGTTTTGCAACAAGTGCTATCAAAGCAATGTTTCTATCAAAAGAAAGAAATTTCTAAGACAAGACTCTCATGGCTCTACCTTGTGTCGAGGACAAAGTGATCTTATTCGAGGGAGCTTCATCACATCGGTTACATTTTTTTAAATATGAGTTTTATCTCTATTTGAAAAATTATATGTATTTATTTGTAGAATCCGTTGATTTTGAAATTTAAGATATTGAAAATATATTTAATATTTCAACTAAGGTTATAGATGGAGAAAAAGTGAGAAAACTTTTAAATGAACTCACTCTCGAAAAAAAACATAAAGTACAACTTAATTCTCATTCTATAAATATTTTGTATTGTAATTTAGGTACCTCTGAATATAATCAGATCATAAATTTAAAACTAACATATGAGATTTGGTCTATATTTGAAGTTACCTATGAGGATATTTCTCAAGTTAAAGTGACTAAAATCAATATGCTCGTTCATAAGTACAAATTAATTTAAATGAATATAGATGAGAATATTAAGGGTATGTTTACATGATTTATAAATATTACTAATGATTTGTCATAGATTGACAAGGAGTTTTCTATTGGTGAACATGTGAGGATATTCTACAAGTTCTTCCTTAATAATATGATCCATTGGTGATGACATTGAAAGCAACAAAAATATGTTGGCGATGCCATTGGGTGAGCTTTTGACAAATGAAATTGGGCATGTAAGAAGAAGGGATGAAGAACTTATGGTTGAAAAAAAAAGAAAAAGAAAGAAGAAATAATAATATTTGTAGCTTGTTCCTTTATAGATTCATATTTCTTAATCTCAAGTGAGATAGCTCTTATCTTAAAAAGCTTATATAGATATATAACAAAAGAAATGCAAGTAAATGCTTTAGAAATAATAAGAAATAAAAGAGAAAGATGGTATCTCTTGAATAAATAATTTTTATGAATGTAAACTTTTTTGAGCATATAAGGCCAAATTACCTCAACTATAAGAAGAGAATCAAAAAGTTTCAAAAACAAAAAAGAAGAAAAAAGCTATAAAGATATATTGAGATGATTTAGATATTTTTTTCTTTTAGTGATGAAGCTAAAAAGAGAGTTTGATTTGTATTATGACCAAGGATAGTATTTTGATTGAAACATAAAAAGATCAGGTATGTTCCTCTGCCTCTTCATCATCTTCTTCTATTATTGATTACAAAGAACAATATATTAGTGTTTACACAAAGCATACAAAATTAGCTTTTAAATACCTTAAATTAAACGAAGAGCATAAAAACTATTTAGGTTTATGTGAATAATTTAATGAATTGAATATTAATTACTTGTATGAGATTAAGGATAAGAGAGATGAAAAGGCTTATATTATTATAAAAAACATATGCTTAGTTAAAGAGTTAAATGATTTAAGAAATTTGCATAATAGTTGTAAGAATTTATTTGGATATACTAAAAATACTACATATTCTCTTACTCCACATGTGATTTATAATTATTACATGAGAATTAGGCACATTTTTACTTATTATAAATTTAGAAATATTATTGATAATAAGTCTTCTAAATTTTTATGGATTAAAAAGGATAATTCAATGAATAATCAAGTTAAGACATGTGAATCCAAAAAAGTTTAGGTCCCAAACATTAATGTTTTATTTGTTTTTTAGGCATGCCTTCCTTTAAGGACTGGGAGAGGTATGTGATATTTGGATAGTAGATGCTCAAGACACATGATTGAAGATGCGTCTTTTCTTATTTAATTGAAATCTTATGATAGTAATGAAGTTACTCTTAACAATAACTCTGAGAAGAAAGTTATTGAAATTAAAACTGTGGATAACCCACAAACTTTTATAGAAAAGATCATTCTTATTCAAGACTTAAGATATAATCTTTTTAGTATTAGTCAATTATATGGTTTATTTTAATATTTTATTTAATAAAAATAAATTTATTATTATAAAGATAATTTTTTTACTTATCTTTGAAAGTAAAAAAGATAATACTTTTATTTTATTTTTATATATAGTTAAGCATAGTAGTTTAGAATGTATTAGACACATGATAATAATTTTATATTATGGTATATGATATTTTTTATTTAGAAAAATCTTCTTTTGAAAATCTTTTAAAATTTAATCTAGTTAAGATTTGTCAAATCTTAGTAAAATAATAAACTATATGGTCCATACCAATTAGGAAAACAAACAAAAAAGTTTTAAACCACCTAAAAACATTACAATTAAGAAATTATTAGAACTTATTTATTTAGACATATTTGATTTTATTCATCCAAAGAGTCTTTGAAGAAGAAAATATGGGTTGATAGTTGTAGATGACTACATTATGTTTACTTTGGTTCTTTTTGTAAGAAACAAAAGAGAAGTAATTGAAAATTTTGAAAGATTGATTACTATGATTGAAAAAAAATCTGAAGTAAAGTTAGTCTCTATTAGGAGTGATAATAAATAAGAAAATATTATGACAAAAATAGAGTGAAGAAAATATGATTTTTACCTAAAACCTCTCAACAAAATGATATAGTTGAGAAAAGGAATAGAACCTTACTAGATGTCATAACGTGTATATTTGATGAGTATGGTATCCCTAAATATTTTTGGGTAGAGATGGTTGATACTGTTTGTTATATATTTAATAGAAAATAACATGTAAATTTTTATTAAATATTTTCTCTTTTGAATTACTTTATGATAAAAAGCCCAATATATCCTATTTTAATATTTTTAGATATAAATATTTTATTTTAAATAATAAAAAAAAGATTTAGATAAATTTGATATTAAGTTTAATGAAAGAAGTTTCCTAGGGTACTCACTTGTAGAGTATTTAGATTATACAATAAGAGGTAACTAGTTGTAGAAAAAATAATTCATGTCAAATTTAATAGATCTCTTATTAAAATATTTAGTAGTTATTATCAAGATGATCATCTTGATAAATTAGAAGATTTAAGTCTCAAAAAAGAAAGATTAGAAGATATAGTTAATGATAATAAATCAATAAAAAAAGAAAATCAAATTAAGAAGCAATTGAGATATTCTAAGGATCATTCTAACGAGTTGAGCATAGGAGACATAGAAGAGAAAGTAAGACTAGAAGCTCTTTTAATCATGTAGCTTTTGTATCCAATATTAAACTTAGTTTTATAAAAAATATTTTTTAAGATGAGTCTTAGATTATTGCAATGAGTAAAGAATTAGTATAATTTGAAAAAAAAAATCAAGTTTAGGATCTTATATCTAGGCCAAATGATAAAATAATCAATGGTATAAAATATGTGTTTAAAATAAGTTAAATAAAAATAATAAAGTTATAAAAAAAAGTTCAATTAGTAGCCAAAGATTATTGTTAAATTAAAGCAGTAGATGTGGGTAAGGCATTTGCTCATATTATTAGACTTGAAGCAATTAGGATCTTACTTATACATATTACAAAGATGTTAGATTATACCAAATAGATATTAAGAGTATATTTTTAAATAGATATATAAATAAAAAAAGTGTATGTGAAGCAACTCTTAAGATTTGAGATACATGATAAGATAAATCATGTATATAAACTTAAGAAGGTACTCTATAGTTTAAAGTAAACTCTCAGAGCTTTGTATGAAAGATTATATGTTTTTTTTATATCAAATAATTTTCATAGACACAAGATAGATAATACTTTATTTATTTAAAATTTATCAAAATATTAGTTCATGTCAAGTTTACATGGATGAAATAATTTTTGGTGTCTCTAATAAAAATGAGTATAAAATTTTCTACTTTAATAAAAAATAAGTTTAGAATGAGTATAATAGGAGAGTTAACCTTCTTCCTAGGAGTTTAGGTCAAATACAAGTGAAGGAATGTTTATTTTGCAAACCAAGTATTTATTAGAGTTATTAAAGAAATTTGGTTATGAGAACATGAAGCATAGGAAGACTGCTATTTGTATAAGTATTATCATAGATAAAGATGGAATTGAAAGAGTACATTTGGTATGTACCAATTGATTAGTAATTTACTAATTTCTTAGGTTAGTAGAAAATAAAATTATGTGATACTATCAATAACAGAGGCTAAGTACATTACTAGAAGCAACTATGTTGCTTAAGTTTTATAGATTAAATAATAACTTTTAAATTATGCTTAAAATTTACACAAATTCTAATCTTTTATGATATTTCAAGTGTAATTTTTTTACTAAAGATCTTTCTCAAAACTCAAGAATAAAATACATAAAGTTAAGATATCACTTTATTAGAGAGCATATACAAAAAAATAATTTAGTTGTCATTTGTGTCATTATCTACCTAATTAGCTAATATTTTTACTAAGCCATTAGCTATCGAAGTATTTAATAGACTTAGATTATGCTTAGATATCATTAATCCATTTAAATTGTTATAAAAAGGAGAAGAACTTAATGCTATAATTTAGGGGGAGAGTAAGGTAGAATTCAAAGGGAGTATAAGCTATCGAACAAGTTATGCTAAAATATTAAATTTTTTGATTTGTTCGTTTATCTTACATTTTCTTTTAATGTTGGTTTTGTAATCCTCAAAGAGGAGATTGTTGTATTATTTGATTTGATGATCACAAAACCAAGGTTAAGTGTTTACTATTATCTTGTTAAGCTTAATATTGTTTCAATTAAATCTTAAAAAATATTTTAATGATCTGAATTTGTTAGAGCAAGGATTATAGTATAAACAATAAATATAATTTGATAGCTCATCCTAATAACTTTGGAGCCAAGGATAATGATCTTTGTAGACTAGTTAATCTACAAAGAACTTTATTTCTAAATCTTTATGGTTAGCATGTTAAACTTTTAAATTCTTTGTAATTATGGCACATAAGACTGTCATCTTTTATGTATATGTAAATTTGGTTTAAGTTATATTTTATTTAAAAATATTTGAGTTTTTGAATATTAAAATATTTTTTATAAAAATTGTATTATTAAAAAATTTGCTTAAGCACCTCCACCACTAAGCCCAAAAGGCTTGAGTTAAGTGGCCCATAGTACTAGAGGACATAAGCATTGGAGACCTGTAGGCCAGAACCCGTTCGAAACCGAGATGGGTCAAACTCGATCAATTAAGTCAGGTTATTGTTACGGTCTTCGGGTCAATCAGTTTAGGGCATTACTTCTAAACTGGCTTAGGCAAAATGAATTAGAGTAGACTAATTATTTAATTTATGTAAATCAGGTCAGGTTAGCGACCCATATCATGACTTCTTGAGAACACCATAGGGTAACCAATCCCATTAGACTGATTATAGTACATAGTGAATGTATTATAAATACAAAATACTTAAACTATTTTACAATATAAGACTAAGCATAAGCTATGGCCAAACTTGAGATTTCTACATTGAGCGATCACACATTTTTGCAATCAAATGGTCCAAATCACACCTATATTTGTGAACAATTTTCTTTCTTTAGTCGTTCATCTAGAATGCTTGATCGAATGATTGAGAGTATCTCTATTTGCATGAACTGTAACCTCGTCATTGTTATCGTTTATCTGACTTTCAAATCTAATGTTATAGATCTTATCTTACTATGATTAGATCTGGACTCTTTATTATTTAAATCTATTTGATGGCTATCACTTCATTCACTTAATCAGACAGTAGCTGTATTGTCTTCTTTGCCTGTAACGGTTAATTTTTCGAAAAGCAAATTCTAACTATTAGGGAAGTTATTTTTGGAGTTTTTTATTTTTATGATAAATAATGATCATTTACTAAACATAAAAACTATTAAATCAAACTTGAAAATTTCCATACGAGTCCAAGGTTCAAATCGTAAGAAACAAATTTTTACGCAATAACGAAAGCTGTGGATTTTTGTTGGTCATTATTTCTCTTGCTTTCATTCATAATCATTTCTATATTTTTTTATAACACTACTTCATTCATTAGTAGTGCCACTTTTGTTTAAAGAATTAAAGATATAGGGATTTTTGTAAACGAAAATTATGAATTTTTAATTTTTTTTATGTGGCCTGAATTTCTCTTATTTTGTGTCTCATTAGAGCATCAATGTATATTTGGTTTACTCCTATTGACTTCAGCAAAGGGAGTGGTAAGTGGAAGCCCGATTAAAGATCGAGGGTGGATGTAAGCACAGGTTTTGGTTGAATCACCTAAAAATATTTTGTGTATTTCGTTTATTGTAGAGCAATTTTATTTCATTGATAGTTTTGTAAAAGAAAATTTTATTTTAAGCTCAAAAAATTTTTCTTCTAATTTTTTTAATAAAAAAATTTGTTAAATACACTATTCAATCTTCCCCTTTTGTTTGTTTTGCCTCACACATTTTACATCTCTGGCATGCATAGAGGACCACAAAACATAAGGAAGCACACACTTGGTTATGTGAGACAAGGGCAAGCAAATCATGCATCGAAACACTTTTATTACTTTAGCTATGCCATGCACCTCTTTCAATAAAGGAATAATCAAGATAAGGAGGAAGCGAAAAGCAGTCATTAACTTAGGCGTATAAAAGGTGGTTTCTATACCTCAATATCCTTGCTATAATTAATGCTCTATCATGGAACTTTTGTAGGGTTAGATCTTCAATGTTAAGGAACCATCTTTAAGAAATTATTTGGCAAAACAATATCTTTCTTGTGGTGATAATGGAAACTAGAGTCCTAACCTTTTCTTTATTGGGATGCAAATTGTCTACTTGGGAGGAATTAGGACTTCATGATTGAGCCATTTGTAAGCAATTCCAATAGCGTCATTTTACTTCAATAAAATTTTATGAAGGTGCACACCCTTAATTAATTTAAGCAAGTTATTGCTAAGGTATATGCAAGTGGTTGGTTATGAAGTATGATTCAACAAGAGGAGGAGGGGCTAAATTGTTAGGTATAAAGATTTTAGTTTTTTACAAAATATTTAAAAAAACTATTTTTTAAAAAATATTTAAAAAAATTATTTTTAAAATATTTTTTAATAAACTTGAGCAAATCTCTAAAAGTGATTTTATTCAAATTTTAATTTAAAACATGCTAATTTTTCTTTTAATAATAAATGTTTATAAAAATTATGAAATAGAAAAATGAACAAGAATAAAAAATATACTCTAATAATTTTTAGTGAATCTATTTAAAGTCTATGTCCATCTTTAACAAAAACAAAATAAAAAAAAATTAATATAAGCCTGTCATCAAAAGATAAATTGGTTAAAAACTTATAATAGTAAAACAAATACGACATACTATTATGGTTTTACAATGAAATAAAATGATAATAAAAAAATATTTAACAACATAAAATAAAAATAATATAAAAAATCATATATATTATGAAATGATTAAAATGTTATAAGTATTTTAATTAAATCAGTTAGGAATAGAGAAAATTGATTATTTAACTGGTTTGAGAATAATGCCAAATTTAGGAGATTTACGACTAAACGGCACAATGTATGGAAGAGAAAAAGAGCACGAGCTGTTAATGGCTTGAATGTAGTAGCTTGAAAATTTTCTTTATATTGCAAAAAAATTCATTCATAAATTTTGTTTAAAAGTTTTTCTATTTATAAACAATTTTTAACAACTAAAAATACTTACAAAGTAGGCAAAATATTTGTTATTATTCTATGAGCTTTGGTATTTTTTAATTAAAAACTTATTAATTAAATAAAATTTTTTAAAGGCTCAAAATAATACCTGAAAGAGTCTTTATGCAGGAGCCATTCGATCAAAATGTTAGGGACCATTCGATCATGAAAACTACACGATTAGAAGAATGTAATTCAATTGGAGGTGTTTAAAAATAATATTTGATCATAATTGTTAGATCTAAATCTTAATTGAATGGCTAGAGTTAAATCCTACTATGCATAGAATAAGATTAAACAATGAGATCGTGAAATGATGTCATCAAATGAAGGATATAAACAGGCATTATAAAAAGACAGAGGAGATCAAGATCATTTGATTATTTAATTATGTGATTGGATAGTTCTAGTTAATGCCAAGCAAAAACAAAGCTTTGGTTTAGTCTTACATTGCTGAGGCAAACAAAGATGTTTTGTTTTTAAAGCTTTGTATGATTCCTTTAAGTGACCTATTCAGGGTTTGTTGCCTTTTGATTTGCTCAGGGGGTCACAAAATATGCGGCCAATGATGCAATTATACTTGGTTTACTTATATGAGATTAGTAACCCAATCTGAAACAATTTCAATCGTGTTTTGGGATTGATTTCTCGACCCATTAACTTCCTCGAAATTTTTAAGGGGTACTCCCTGACCTGAAGCAGTTTTATTATACTGTAAACAAGTTAGGTATTTTAAAAATATTTTTATTAATTAATTAATAATATTATAACATATTTTTTTATAAAATATTAATTAAGGTTTTTAAATATTGATTATGATGAAATAATGATCAAGTTAATTAAAGAAGATGAATCAAGTTTTCGAAAACCTAATATTTTTTAATATGATTAATTTAAATAAATTTTAATTTGTATGTCTTGTAATAAATATTTTAATCAAGATTAATATTATAATCAAAATATAATTAAAATATCTAAAATTAAATTTAAAATATATCTTTTGATGGTTTTTCACTCCAACCAATATGATCTTCATGAGATTTGACATTTACTCATCTTTTTTAAATTCTCTTATGAATATAATAATTGAATATCTAAAATCTAAAAATATACTTAAACACATTCATTAGAAATACTTAGGTTCAACATTATAATAAGTTGTATAATATTTTTTATTCAATTTATGCCTCCAGGGACTATGCTATTAGAAGAGACTTTTAGGCTTTCATGTTTCAAAATTATGAAAATATGCTTCTTTCACTTATCAGAAGACCTTAATTTCACTCTCTTATTTTAAGAAAAAAAGAGACAATGCATTTTGATTCTTAATTAATGAAGAAGACTTCACCCAGTTCATTAATGTTGCTAATCTTTATGACTTGGGATTAATTGTAATGCTTATACTTGATACAATAATGAGGGTAGATCTACCCATATTTTCAAAAGACTAAATAGTGCTTTCTTCAATCCATTAACCCTTTAGTAATTTTTGGGCACAACTATTCATCATTTATCCACATTGAGTTGGATCATTATCTTTTTTTAATCCAATTCTTGCACCTGGACTTCCTTCCTTTTGTTAAGAGATTGATGTTCCAAGACATGTGACTCACTATTTACAAGTGAGGCATGTTGTTTCTTCAACATGGTGCAAGTATACAAAAGCTAGGATCTGTTCATGTCAATGTACCAATTTTACTAGATCATTCATTGCCCTTAGCAAATAGGGCAAACATAAATTTGCAAAACTTATAAAGACCAACATCAGCATTGAGTAGAAGACAATGCTCTCCAAAATAAGGATATAGAATAGGGACACCCCTCACTACACAAGAATAACCACCTTCTTGATGTTATTGCATAATATCATAATAACTTTACTTCACAATAACTTCTTGATGTTATTGCATAATATCACAATAACTTTACTTCACAATAACTTTACTTATGCAAAAACTTGACAATAATAGCATGCAAGGCTAGATGGGCTTAGCTCAATGATTGCAACTCTAACTTGTTCCATAATGTTGTATTGACTCATCAAAATGATAATTACATACAACTTACTAATCTTCTACATTTAAGGAGACATCTTAGGTATGAATCAATTATATTTTATTTGATCTATTTAATAAGAAATGGTCTTCATTATAGCAAACACTTATCAAAGTTGTCTTGCTCTATAAATGACTTACACCAGCTCAAGTGGCTATGCTTCCCACTTCCATTACTATTGCAAATATTTGGAATGATATTTGGTCTTTAGGCCCAAATCATGCATCAAGTACAAATGGTATCACTACTTCCTTTTTAAACGGTTATTAAGACATCACTAAAACAAATATGCTAAAGATTATTAAGGAGGTTTTTGCCAATTACCAAAACCTACACTAATGGTGTGATATTTTTATACCCATTGATATGATGATCTTAAAACTAAGCTAATTATTACTAATGCGTAGTTTCTTGTTATTTTAGTTTAATCTTAAGGTGTTATTGTATGGTTGGGTCATTAGAGCAAAGATTATAGCATCTGAAATGGATGGAGATTGAATGCTTAATTTGTTGAGTTTGGAACCAAAGACAAAGCTCTTTATGGAGTAATTAATTTACAAAAAACTAACATTCTTGATCATCTATATAGTTAGTATGTTAAACCTTTATTTTCTTAATAGTTGTGAGACCTAAGATCATAATTATGGTTTAAAAATATTTGAGTTGATTTTTGGTGATATGTAGTATGCATTAGATGTGTTATACTTGGATTTAAAAATGAAGTTTTTTTAATTTCAAATTGTATACAAAAATATTTTGATAAAAAAATTTAGCTTAAGGACTTACTCCTCAACCAAGCCCAAAGGCTTGGGTCTAGTGGCTTGAAGTACTAAGCATTTGGCCTTGGGGAGTTACGATTTAAGAGATAAACTCAAACTGAGTCAGGTCAAGCTCAAGTCTCGATATAGTCTTGTAGTAGCTTGGGTTGAAGAGATAACCAACCCATTTAAGCTATTTGAACCATGTGTAATTAAGATATACTACACACTCCAAGTATATTTTAGTAATGTGGGACTAAAGTCATCAGTGTCTATATGCTCTCAAATTGGGAGTGAATTAAAGTCATCGAATCGCACATTTTTATAAATGAATAATAGTTATCGTGTCTGTCTCTTGAATAGGGAACATAATCCATCTTATCGTCTATTCGATGAGCATGACTGAATGGTCATGATTGGCTCTACCATTTTGAATATTAGATTTAATCTAATCATCAATCTAATAGCTTGATCAAATGGTTAAGATCAGCTTTGCTTTTATAAACAGTGCTCTTACACATCATATTATCCATCTAACACATAAGTTCTAATGATCCAGATCAAAATATTGTTTGGGTCATACCTAAACTCTTTAATTAGTCTTTTGATTGAAGAACTCTTGTTCCATCCATTAAGATCGAATGGTTGCTACTCTTCTTCTTCTTTTTTATTTTCAACAATGGCTATCTTTTGGAAAAGGCTCATTTTATCTATTAGAAGTGTTATTAGGGTATTGTTTTTGGACTATAAATAGAAGTTATTTAATAATATTTTATGATTGATGAATCAACTTGAAATTTTAGAAAAATATTTAAGAGAAGTAAAAAACTATGAGCATCATTTTTCATTACATGCTTGCCCTTCATATCATTTAGTAATGCTTACATCTATAGTTGTTATGCTACTTTTGTTTGAAGAATTCAAAGGTGTAGGAGATTTGTATGTACTATTATTGTAAAACTTTCATATTTTCTTTGTAGTTGAAGTTCTTATTTTTTTTGGTGCATCATTAGAGCACTAGATTATACTTGGTTTATCCTTAATAGTTTTGACAAAAGAGAATGGTTAGTGGAAGCTTAATCGAGTTATCTAGGGTAGTTGTAGGCATGGGTTTTGGTTAAACTAATTAAAAAAATATTTATGCCTCTCTTATTTTGTTGTTGTGTATTTTTTATTTTTTACTTCATTGAATAATATTTCTAAAATAAATTTTTATTCATAAGAATAAGAATTTTCTTTGAATTGAAATAATATTTTGAAATAAAAATATAGTTATGATATCTTTAATTCAAGGTTACAATTAGCTGAACGTGTCATTCTACTTATTGTTTTACTCCACATTAGCTTTTCCTTGATGATACAATTTTTGTATCATGGTATTTTATTATTTCAAATTAACAACATTATCATGAGTAAAGCTCCTTTTGATTGAAGATGTATTTTAAGTTTTGATAATGTCAGTAAATATGTGATTTTAAATCAAACAAATAGTGCCACAAAATCTTTAAGATAAATACAATAAATGCCAACTCTAGATCATGCATGTGATAATTCTTTTCATGAGGCCTAATCTATATAGAAGGATATGGTATAAAATTTCTATTTTGCATTAGTATTGATCCCAATCATTATAATGATGCATCAATATAGATATGAAACTCTTCATTAGTTATTAATAAGGTTAGTACTAGTGATTGTTAGTTTCTTCTTTAAAGTTTTTAAATTATCCTTACACTTGCTATCTTAGTTAAATGGTTCTATCTTTTGTGTGACTTGGTCAAAGTTATAATAATCTGAGAGAACTTTTTAACAAACTTTAAGTAATATTAAGTAAATCCAAATAAGCTTTGAGTTTTTGTGATATTAATAGGCTTAAGATAATCTATTATCATTCTTACCTTTTGAATATCCACTTCTTTATGTTTAATTAATACATTTTCGAAGGATGAGATACTTTTTAACCAAAAGTAATATTTGAAAAACTAAACATATACATAATATTCTTTCAATCTTTATATCATCATCTTCATAAGTTGTGTATGCTCTTATCCATTTATTGAATATTAGTATATCATCAATAAATATCATGACAAAATTGTCCAACAATTATTTGGACACCTTATTTATGAGATTCATAAAAATAGTCACTAAATTTATCAATTTGAATAAAAGTATTATGAATTCATAATAGTAATATTTGGTTTAGAAAGTTGCTCTTGGTATATCATCTTCTTGAATATTTAATTGGTGATAACTTGATCTTAAGTTGATCTTTAAGAATACCTCTACTGGCAAAAAATGGGTAAGTGTGAATGTTGCATTTAGATCTTAAGCAAGCTCTAACACCAAAAGTGAGGAAGAATGGGTAAGAAGAATTCTTATAGGTAGATCCTAACCAAGATTTGATACTAAAATTAATAGAGAAGCGAAATGAAGAACTCGTAAAGTAGGATTTGAGATGAAAAATGACAATAATAATGATGATAACAATGATAGAGATGAAATTTGAATTATAACTTAGATATTTTTAGATAACAACCCAAATGAACCTAGCTCGCAAATAGAGATGTGCATGATATACAATAAAAAGAAACAACACTTTCAATCAAATTGTAATGCCAATCAAACCAATCATTTTTTATTTCATAAAGCATGCTAAGAGACATGAAAGATAACATTTAAATTAAAAAAAAATTATAAAAATACCGATACCTAATAAAATAATAAAATAATAAACAATAAAAATAAAATAGCTAAAAATTCGTAAGGGCCATATAAAAAATCCATTATTACTCACAATTAAAAAATGTAAAATAATAAGAAAAACCTTATATGACTCAAGAGATCAACTCATCTTCATCCACTTGATGCATCATATATTGTATAAATCTACCCCAAAAAAAGAAATTTTCTCATAGAATTGTATTCCAAGTCTTCATCAAACTTAGCATCAATTTGTATAACTTTTTTTAAAAATTAAGGAATCAAGTGACTTGACTACATAAAAGGTTAGATGATTCAACTAAAGATGACACATGAAGACCTTCTCCTTTTCTTGCTAAGCGTGTTTCTCTTGGTGCTAATAATTCCATTAAGATGAAGCATTATGGTTATTTTAGACTTATTACAAAAGTGCACTCCAAGGGTTAAATCAATTCATCCAAAAGGAATGACTGGCAAATTAGCCTTTCTTGTCCAACTTTTCAAAGTTAACGATACTCCAAAAGTCATTCTAACTATAGCTTAAGCCTTTGGATTCATTATTTTCAAGAAATTGAGGCACTTGCTTACTTGCAACCCAAATTTTTGGATAAGTCTTGTAGCCATAAACATGTATGTAGCACTTACGTCAACTATTGTCATAATCTCTTGACCATTCATCTTCATTGAGATATGCAACAACAAAGAATGAAGACACCTGCATCATTACTATTGTGTTCAACATTTCATTTCAATCAACTACTAAATGATTAAGTAATTATAAATGATTGACTAGTGTAGTAACTTTGTTTTTATCATATTCCTTAATAGTTTTCTTAACCATAAGGGCACTAAACTTTTTATACCTGGTAATATCTAGCATTATAAGGTTCAATGCATAAAAGTATAACTTTATTGATTTGTTGAATTATTCATACCTTGGAAGGAAGATGACTCTTTTTTTTGCTCACCTTTATTATTCTTTTCACCCCTATTATTCTTCTTTATATCTTACCTTAATTCCTTTATCTTTTCTTTGCCTTAGATTTTAAAAAGGCATTTGAAGCTTTGGAAACTCTTAAGTCCATAAGACCATTGACAACAATGATTGCACTTGAGAAGTTCTTTATAGTTTGTTGACAAAGCCCAATTTCGCCTAGTGGTGCAGCTTAGACAAGAAGATAAAAAGCTTGTCTTCCCTGAATATATTATGGATATTCAGTATCAAGGACTCTAAAATCCTTGACATATTCCCACATAACTCCACTATGCTTCATCTATTTTAAACCTTCTTAAGCCACCCAAGAAGCATTGTAAGAAAGAAATTGATCTTTCATCTCTCTCTTGAACTTTTCCCATGTATTAATCTTCAACCTTCAAGCATTTGCATCATCAATATTCTATATTTTCTATCACACATTCACATCTCCCATGAGATATATGTTGAAAATGATTACCTTCTCTTCATTAGGCAAATGAGAAAATGTGAAGTATTGCTCCATGGCCACAAGAAGTTCTCCAACTTAACACTCCTTGTGCTATTGAATTACTTATTTTTATGAATCTTCATGAAATGCCAATCTCTTGCTACAAATTTGTACTTCCAATTACCATGCGTATCATGGCCAACCGGCAAAGTTGTTTGTCTTACTTATAATAGATTCACTTGACATCCTTAATAGGGTCAATTTGAGACATTTCACAATTGACTCCAAGTTTGTAAGATGCTCCAAAATGGTGACAAACCTCCCCCATTAGGTGTAGTGCTAAGAATTTCTATCCATGAAGGCCTTTGTCTGAGTTTTGTCGATTCTACTGATTATCTTGAAGAATAGGGCTCTAATACTAGTTGTCATAGGCTCGCTTGTCACAAATTTGGAAAATATAACCAATCATTTTTTGTGTGGTGACTAAGAACTCCAATCTTTAGTTCAATCTTACTAAAATACAAAAACATACAAAATAGGCAAAATTAGGATTGAGAAAATACTTTTTCTTTGTTGGATTTATTAAGAAAATAAATATAAGATCATAAATACATATAGGGGCATACGTAATTCCCTGTAACCCCTTTTACAATGATTTATAACCTTATGAGTGATGAATGGTTGCTCAATCCAGTATTAAGCAATAGTTGTTTAACCTCTCCAACCATTGATCAAAGAACAATACCGCATTCCTGGAATTGCCTCTATATTCATTGAAGTTAAGGGGGCATAATCTATCATCTTAAGAAACCCTCAAAGTCTAATTAAAGTAATTCACTTTTTGTTTTAATCCATTTTGAGAATAAGCATCATTCTTTAAAATATTCCTCAATCTCAATTATAATTGACAACCACCCACTATTACAAGTGTTCAAAATTCATGCATTAATGCTTTGTGCGATTCAAATAGTCATTGGATTACCCTTGCTTATAATAAAAAAATTCCTTCACTCACATGGTTCAAACAACTGTGTATATGTTCATAACCCATGCTTGCTTGATATTTACTAGTTCCACTAATAGTTTTGACAACCCAATGAAAATTGTTTATTAAGATCAAATATGCCTTGAATCTTTGGTTGAACTTTTACTTTTGATGACATGTTTGTAAACAATTCTGTCAAGGACTTCATTAGAGGAAGTGAGAAAGTTGAAAGATTGTGAGGATCTCTTAAAATTTTTATAGATGAAAACTAAATAGAAGAAGAAATTAATTATTGAAAGATGTTAAGTTCTACCACTACTTTTGATATTTATCTATCATCTACAAATTATTAAAAATTTTTTTTTTTTCTTCTAAGAATATATTATTCGAGCGAATTCTTTCTCTCATTTTTTCTATTATTTATTCCAAGTTTTTATTATGAGATTGAGTGCACTAATAATCTTTGTTTACAAATTAAATGCATTTAAATTGTATTTGCAAGCTAATATTAGAAATTAAAAATCTAGAATACATATTATTCACAAATAACACATTGATCATTAACTTCAAAACTTTTATAGCAATGGGCTGAAAAGTTTGCAAACCGTTCAATTTATTTGTTTTATTAAATAAAGAAACATTAAATCAGTTTCATATATTCAAACTATCAACAATAATTTAGAAAAAATTGCCAATGATAAATGTATCAAGTGACTTTTTTTAAGAATGTTAAAAATGTATGCACGGATTTAAATATCATATATTCCATATAACAATAACATTACTATTAAATGAACTATAGTTCATTAACTAAAGTTTTTTTTTGGAATAAAATATTTTTTTATGATTTGTAAATTGTAAAAAAATGTTGAAACTATCTGATAAGCCAAAAGGCCCAGCCTTTGCCCATAATGCGAAAACCAGCACAAGAGACCGTTCTCTCATTTAACATGACAAAAAGAAAGTGAGCGGGACAGAGCGGCGAAACCCCGATGACTGGAAGCAGATCTCTCTTCGTATGCTAACGAGAGAAGAGAATTTCATTCTCGCAGATCAAGTTCTCGCACGCTTACGCCGATGGAGTCGAACCAGGCGGGAACCGAAAGAGAGAAAGCTACCTCCTCTTCGCCTATTGCCGTTGTCTGCAGCTTCTGGAGAGGTACTTGAATCCTCGATGCATTGCTTCTGTCATCTCTTTCGTTCGCATGTACTATGCAGCGCCCCATGAAATATCTTATAGAAATATTTGGGCAATGGAAATTGTTTTGGAGATCGTGTAGAGTTTGGCCTCATGACTAACCGAGTGGTTATTACTCGTTCTGCAGCGTCGTTCTTTTTGTGATAAACTGAGATGTAGCGCTGTTTTTGAAGTTGCGGTGGGCTATGTCAAGATGGTTATATGGACTCTGAATATAATTGTCTGTATGGATTATAGAAGAGTACGCCCTAATTATCTGCTGTAAGCTTCTGTTAGATTTTGAAGATTTGATTCTGTCGTAGGAAAACAGATTCTTTCGGTTCTTGAGCAATTAATTAATTGAGTAGGATGTGATGGGATATTTTTCTTTCTCGATTTTGGAAGCCATAATGTTTGGATCATTGATGAATGAGGCTATACCAAATGCTACTCGATGAGTAGTAGTTCTCACGTTTTGAAGCTTGCATGCCTCGATTGTAAGGTGTGATTTTTAACTCATAGTTGGTTGAGGCATTTGTTTTATTGCACGCTATACAGTGCAATGCCTGATGGCGATGTCTTTGCATATTTCTTTTAGCTATCTTCCTATCCCTTCTAGAAACTTAAATGATCAACGTTGATAAATTTCTTTGCAAAATGGAGTTTATGAGTGAATTGTTGTGTTCAATTCAAATGCTAAAATTTGAAAGGTTGAGCTGATGTACTATTAGCTGTAATCATATCATAATCTGGAAAGGTTGAGCTGATTTACTATTAGCTATAATCATATCATAATCTGGTAAGGGAGGTGTACAAAATGGTGTTGGGACCTAATGTGTTACTGGATGGATATCCTAACAATCCAAAAGTTTAGGCTTATTTAAATGGATCAAATTAATTGTATGTTAAGACTTCAAAAGTTATGCCCAACTTTTAATCTGGGTTTTATTATAATCTCATTTTTACTCAACTTATTACGATGTAGTTCACTGTATTGTGAATAGGAAACATATTATTTGAATTTTTATATCCATTTTTTCATTGAATTTTAATTCTTTTTATTGAAATTAAAAGAGTGCCCAGAATTATGGGGTGAGCAAATGTATGATTGGATGCCTTCCCATTGAGAACTAGATTATTTGGTGATAGAAGTCATATGATTCCATATTTTTTTGGTTGGTACCTTAAAGGTTGAACTCTTTATAAAGATAGAAATGTAATTTTATTTATCTTCTTCTTGGAGTTAAAAAGTTGTTACGAAGTTGATTTTATAAGTAGTGATGTATATTGTAGGAGTCTAAGCTATTTTCTTTTCGTAATTCCTCGAGATTTGTGTGCTATCTGTATGATTTGAAGAAATTTAATCACAAAGATTCTGGTTTAAATTATTTAGTGTCCAAAATGATTCATCTCATGGGGGAATGCTATTGTTTTAGTTGATAGTAGTCCACGTATTAGCATGTAAAAGTATTTTCTTTGAGTTATTTTAGTTATACTTGTTTTTTCATCTTTTTTGTCTTTGTCATGTTGCATGTTGCACTATTTATATCCCCAAGAAGGTGTTCTATTTTGTATTGGCTTAAGTTTCATGACTAACAGAGTATTCTTGTGTTAGTTAACAATAGTTTCAACTGGACATTGTATGCAACAAATCCATGGTAAAATTTTAAAAAAACCACATTTTTTTTTCTCAAACTCTTTATAAAATTTGTTGAGAAAAGCATCAAGTGAAAACAAATGTTGACTTCTAATTTTTCATATTTATCATTTTAAATAATAAGGTAGTTTAATTGTGCTATCAGTCTTTGTAAGCTAGGTATTTGATTTTTAGGCATTTATTTTTTGCTTGTTCATTATGTAACATGGGCACATCATACCCCCAAATTTATTTGCCACATTTGTAAGTCAGTCTTTGTAAGCTAGGTATTTGATTTTTAGGCATTTATTTTTTGCTTGTTCGTTATGTAACATGGGCACATCATACCCCCAAATTTATTTGCCACATTTGTAAGAGAATTTGTATTTAATTGTAACATTCTAGTTTTTCTTGATGAGGTATTGTCCCAAATTAATCAGGTTTTATCCCTTTTTCATGGGGTCCCTTTTTGCTCGGTCACTCATCTTAAAATGTTTTAGCTTTGGCATGCTTAATCGTAGAATTTTCATAGGATCCAAGCTCAAGTTGACCCCAAAAGATGCCTCATCATGCTTATGATTTATATCGCTTAAGATCTTCTTTCTTTTAGCTCCTATATTTCAAATGTTCTCTTGATGCTTTCATCCTTCTTGAATAACCTTGGATCCCTATTTTAGATGTTCTTTTGAACTTTCCATTCTTCTCAGGTTGCTTGTTAGATGTTACATATCCACTAGCTTTTGTTTGGTTCATTCTCAAACCACATCGAACTAGAGGAGGTTAACTTTGATACCCATATTATAACATCTTAGTTTTATTTGGTGAGATATTGTTTAGAACTACTAGGACTTTGTCTTTTTGTAGAGGATCTTTTCTTGTTTAGTCATTTATCCCAAAATTTTTCTGACTCCGACATGCTTAGTTATAGATTTTTCATGAGATTAATACCCAGGTTACGTCGAAAAGGTGCTTCATTATTTCAAGGTTTATGATTTTATTTATATTATTCAGGATCTTCTCTCTTATAATTGATGTAAAACTTCTTTATCTTCCTGTTTCTCATATGTCAGATGTTCTTCTGATCTTTCTATCCTTTTTAGGTAGCATTGGCCTCAATACTTTGGATGTTCTCCTAGTCTCTTTTCATCCTTTCGGGCAGCCAATCGGGTGTTACATTAGCGTTAATACGATATATACTTTTAGGATGTTGATATTATTGCTAAATCTATCTGAATTTATTGTTGAAAATTTAATAGATGGTTTACCAATATATCATGGTTAGGTTTAAAAAATTAGATTTACCTTACCAAAATGCTGCTTATTTTGCTCGGCTAATGATTTTTTTCTTGTCATCCCTGCTAGCTTATTTAATATCATTTCAATCGATTAAATTCTGGGAGTACAATTTTCCCTTTTTGAGAAAGAAGATCCATACAACGTGTACATTGTATTTTGAGCTGCATAAGAAGCTTATATGTGTTGTCTGATCATATGTTTCTGTTTGGAAAAATCCTACTCAGATTTTGACTTGGAGAAAGAAAGAAGTGGTCTTGATGAGCTGGGACTTAAGGTTGCAGAAAACCAGGAGATTAGTCAAAAGAACAGGAGGAAACTTGCAGAGAATACTCGGGGTATAGTTCCTCATATTGGAATTTCTCTAATCATTATCTTGTATACTTAAATGGCGTGGATTAGCATGCTTACACCTATGTAATGTGAAGCTAGTTCGGGAACTTTCTGTTGCTAAGGAATGTATTATTATTTTGTTTCCAGATTTCAAGAAAGCTTCGTCAGAAGAGAAACTAAACTTGTTCAACTCCTTACTCAAGGGCTACCAGGAAGAAGTTGATAATCTCACAAAAAGAGCAAAATTTGGAGAAAATGCTTTTCTTAACATATATCAAAAACTTTATGAGGCTCCAGATCCATATCCAGCTCTTTCTTCTGTTGCAGTAAGTGCTTTTGATGTGTTGCCTCTGTTGTGCTGCATTGATTTTCTATGCTTCAATTTTTGGCATTTGTTATGTCTTTGAAGAACTGACCAATTGAATATTGCTTCTTAATTTTTTTTTAATTCTTGTATGGATTTGTTGTATGTATACTGATTGTTATGATATATGGATATCTGAATAAAAATACTAATTGTTTTTTTCCAATTTTCTGAATTGCAGGATCAAGAACAAAGGTTATCTGAACTTGAATCTGAGAATCGAAAGATGAAGCTCGAATTAGAAGAATATAGGACTGAAGCAACGCATCTAAAAAATCAACAAGCAACAATAAGAAGACTTGAAGAGCGTAATCGGCAACTAGAGCAACAGGTTTGACTGCTTGTACACATGACTTGGTAAAACTTCTAATTATTGACCGTCTTGTTATGAAGCTTGCATGTTGCTTGAATGTTTTTGTTTGTGGTTACGTGTATCTATTTTTAGGTTTTCATTCTTTGCTGACCTCAAAACTGAATGGATTTTGTAACGTAGGACAGATAAACTGACTAAAATATTTTGCCTTGATTGTTGGTTTTAACCTATAGGTTAAAGGACTAGTATTTCACACCCGGTAACCAAAGTTTATGTATATGCATAGATACAAAACTTTAGATAGTTGATACCATTGTACAATATTTGTGTTGTACAGTAATGATCTTGGTTTCTTATGTCCTTAGATGGAGGAGAAGGTTAGGGAGATTGTGGAGATCAAGCAACGTAGCTTGGCTGAAGAAAACCAGAAAACCCTAGAGGTTTTGAAAGAGAGGTAAGCCTGTTACGTAGCTAATGCTTGAAAGTTTATTTTGTTCAAATAGCCGCTTGTCATTCAAGTTATCATGGTGCCTGTAACGTTTGTGCTATCATATGAGGCAGAGAACAACTATTACAAGAACAGTTAAGGCAGGCCAAGGAAACTGTCATGAATATGCAGAAACTGCATGAATCTGCCCAAAGTCAATTGTTTGAGCTACGTGCCCAATCAGGTATTCTTTTTTAATATATAACAATGTTAAGACATGCTTTGCTCATTCTTATTTCTGTGATCCAACTTAAACAATGATTAAGTCGTATGGAATCTTCAAAAGGTAATGAGTTGGTCTTATAATTGCAGAGGAAGAAAAAGCTGCAAAGCAAGCAGATTTTAATCTTCTTATGGATGAGGTTGAAAGAGCTCAAGCACGACTTCAAAGTATTGAAAGAGAAAAGGTTTGTCCTCATTCCTTAAATTGTTATATGATGTTTGTGCATCTCATGTTTGTCTTGATCCATGACTTATAATTATTTTAAATCATCTATGGTTAGCATGCCCATTGTAGTAGTGTTCCCTTGCATGGATTGAATAACTTATACCTACATGCACATTTCTCAAATTGCTAAAATTTTAATATTACTTAAATAACATTATTTGAGCATAAAATACAATATTTAACAACTTAATATATGAATCTTTTGATTAAAAAATAAACCATTATGATGGCATCAATGAAAGCCCTGTAAACTCCAAGAGCAGAAGTAGCAATCTTATAGTTATTTTGTTTACTGGTTTAATTTTTTAAAATCATGTTAAGGAACGTAGTGTGATTAGATTGTTGTATATTGAGTGGTAGAGTGAGTCTATAGAGGTTTTAATTATTCATGAACAAATATTTTTTAAGCGTGTTGACTATGTTCTTTCATTTGTTTCCCATATTGTTAACCTTTTTTAATGTCTGACCTTTTGTATGAAAATTATATGCAGAGTAATTTGCGCTCTCAGTTGCAATTGGCAAATGAAGAAAGTGCAAGCAAGCAAAGGTACAATTTTTTGAATATCTTCAAATAGAAATAAGATGTAAAATTGTCCCTACATTCTAAGCTTGTTAGCGAAATGGATGCAATCTACTATTTGGTAATTTATAATCTTTTATTGCAACTTGTTATAAGTCATAGAGTGAATCATCGATATTTACCATTTAAGATGAAGAATATGCTCATTAAGAAAACTTCCTAATATGATCTAGAAGCATGTTGGACATACTTGGGATTTTCATGCTTTCCATCCATGGTTATTATACACATTCAGATGCTTACAGAGCATTTTCTACTCTAGTAGTTGTGAAATAATTCTAAAAACATTGCCGAATTTACAGGCTAAGATTTGTTTTTGCAATGCCATTTTGAACTATAATTATTATTGCCTTTGGAGTACTATGTTGACTTTTTCAGTTTGTACCTGTTGATATTTTGATTGATTGGTGGACATAGAAAATTTGAATGTTAGTGAGTTTTTATATAGTTTCCTAAATGATCAGTTTGATTCCTTAGCATTCTCTTTCTTTATGTGCTATGACAGTAATAATATGGGTTCAAGCAATGCACTTGAGAGTTCGCTAAATGCAAAGGAGAAGATGATATCTGATATGAATGCAGAACTTCAAAAAATGGAAGCACTTATGTCAGATGAAAGAGAGCAACACTTAATTGAGATTAGAAAATTGACTGCTTTACTCAATGAGAAGGTTTGCCATCCCTATGCTTGTAATTGATTGAGTTTTACTTCTTTTTGTTTGAATTCTGTGCATTGGATTAACATGTTTTTATGATTAAAATCTTTTGATGATTCAAGTGATCCTAACAGCATTTTCTACAAAACTTTATGATTTTTCATTTGCCTAATTTTGTTGTTCTCTTCCTTTCTATTATTAGGATGCTGCTCTAGCAGAGATCAAGAGAGAATTGCAAGAAAGGCCGACCGTAAAAGTCATGGAAGATCTACGTAAACAAATAAAGATTTTGCAGGTAAAATTTATCGACCTCATGATTTTCTTATTTAGGATCAGAAGTAGCTTTTGCTTCTTAGCTTTTTAATAGGCATTGTGGATGATCTCCTTAATTTATGTTTGGTTTTAAAGTAACAATTGTGGAGGTATTAGTGGTAGTTGGTAGAGTTGAGTGGAAGCATGCTAATGTTAGAATGAATTTCATACAAGGAATTTACTTAAGATGTAAATTTATCTAATTGAATTTTGGAATTGTTTGTATCCTTTTGATATCAAACTTGTAAGATTTGTTTCTTATCCATCTTCCTTGTCTAGCTCAAAATTTAAAATATTTGAGAGGATAATTTTTGTTCGAACTTGACTCTTTATTAACTATTTAGGGCATGATCATGCTCCCGCTCCCTCCATCCTAGCTGCTTCTCTTGATGAGGGTGTGACTAGGAGCTTCATCCATGGTTTTGCTAGTTGGGGTTCTATTAGGTTTTATTAGGTATGGGTTGGGTGATCTATTTTGGGATTAGCATCATTCAGGTTTGATAAATAGTTTACCAAATATGAATTTCGTCACTGTATTTTGTGGTTCTAATGTAGCTCCACGTGCTCTTGATTGCATCTTCATGTTTTCATATCATGATTTTTCCTAAGGTTGAATCTCTTGAACATTAAATCATTTAGACTTAACCTACTATCGATGAGAAAGAATTGGAAGATATCTGATAGTATCTACAAGGGTGTGCTGTACAATTCAACGAGCCAAACAAAACACTTGTCCCCATATAGAATACATCAAAATCTAATTGCACAATGAAACTTCAGGTCTTTTTACATAATGATTACTGAAAGGGAGATAAGAGAAAGAGTCATAAATATACCAATAGACCTTTATTTAGCAAGAGAAGAAAATGTGCCAAATATATCCTCATGTCTTCTTTGATCTGGTTAACCTATAAGCAAATCAATGTTCTAATTTTAGGGCTCATCTTGCGGCTTGAACTGACATTATCTCAAAGCTGAAAAAGAAGGTATGTTGATGACAAGAAGATATTAAAAAGATGGTGACATGGGTGAGTACGACTTCATAGGCCTGAACTTGCCATTGAAGAGTATGATGTCTGTTCACTATTATATATCAGATCGTATTATTTGTTTATAGGCCAAAAAAATGTGTATATTTACAGTGGGAAGAAGTAGAATTGCATCTGAAATGTTTCACATATAGGTTCCCATCGCCGGTTTTCTTGTGTATACAACTGTCTGAATTTTTAAGGTAACAAATTGGTCTTTTATTCCCTTTGTTTATCTGCAGCCACTAGTATGATAAAGTCACGTGGTATGGTGGTGGGATTAAACCAACATTTTCAAGGTCAAAGTATGATTAACAACATCAACTTTTCAACCTCTTTTGTTATCATTAATGTCCTGTGACTGGATGGAGTGGATGTACCACCTTCTACCAAGGGAATGTGTCACAAAAGAACATGAATGTTATGTTGAACACCAACGCAATGAAATACATGTTTATTGAAAAAGATGGTAAAACCTCACTGTCTTCAAAAATGGAAATAAGAAGTTTCATTGTCCCAGAAAATTCAGCATTATCTAAAGTTTCAAGTTTGCAGGTATCTCCTTTTTTGTTGTGAGGAACTTGAAGCCATGATCGTTGCTACTGAAATTTTTAAAAAACCTTAAAAAATTTGCTAGAGTGGTTAAGTTAATAGCTCATTATACTGATTATGTATAGAATTTGTCTTGTGTTAGATGCTCTTTGCAATGGTGAGAAAGTTATAAGCACTTTGCCTCGTGATCAATCTTGGTCTGTATTCCTATTTAAGCTTGTCGCAAGCTTGCATAAACCTTCTGTACTTCAAGTTGTAGATTTCATATATGCTTGATGTAGATGGTTGCCTCCTGGTCCTGTTGTCAAGAATTTGCTCCTGGATGGACTATCTGGCCCACCATCAAGGCATCTTTGGTAGGCTGGAAATATTGAAGATGGAATCAAATACAGTGTTAATGAATTTTCTGAAGTGAAACAACTGAAGTAATTGATTAATAGACTACTCTTAAATAGATTGCTCAGGAAGGAGCAGTTCTACATTAATCTGTGTGGATTGCTTTCTTCTCATCTGTGTTTCAATTGTTAATTTGTAAAATGAAAAATTCCTTTGGCTCCATGCTTGTCCCTGGGCTTAGTGTATTTTGTTTGTCAATCCAGTTAATGAGGGATACTTTCAGGTTTTTATGTGCAATTCTAAGAGTACCCTCTTATTAAAATGTTACCATGAGAATTGTATGATTGAAGCTTGTATCCTTTTGAACTTATTGGCATTATTGATGTCCTTGTCCTCACTCCACTTCCCTTGGGCTGAAAAATATGTTGCAAGATGGATTGTACTTCATTATTTTTAGATGTTTTCTAAACCTTGAATATTTACTTTCATCATTAGAATTCTTTCTCCAATGACATTAATACCATGCAATTTCTATAATTGTGATGACTTGTACATTTTGTTGCTCCTCCAAAGTTACAACTATCCTTTTTTCCTGATGTGAATTATCTACTTTTCTTTGTATGCTGCTAAAATACTGTTGTTACGTGTTTACTTTTTTCTATTACTGCACAGTTACATGGGTAGTGCTTGTATCTGTAGGCTGTTGGTTACAATTCAATAGAAGCTGAAGATTGGGAACTGGCTAGTGAGGGACAAGAAATGAGCAAGTTGGAGTCCTTACTTCTTGACAAGAATCGCAAAATGGAGCATGAATTGACACAATTAAAGGTTTGGTGTTTCTTGAAGAATCAAATTTGCTTTTTCTAATTTGAGAACACAATCCATTGGAGTTAATAGCAAGGTCTTGGGAACTATCTTCACTCACGCACTTCTAGCGTTTTAACATCAATTTAAAGAAAAAGACTCAGTTTTTTTTTAATTATTCAATGCCTTTTATTCTAAGCAAACTTGCTAATGGTTAACCAATTCCTCAGGCTCCTTGGCATTTTTTTTTGTTTTGTGATCTGTTTAGGTGAAAATATCAGAGCAATCAAGTTTGCTTGAAGAAGATAAAGCTAAGATTGGAGAGCTAACAATGAAAGTTAATGAACAACAAAAGCTAATTTCTAAACTTGAGGATGACATATCGAAGGTATTTGTTTCCTTCAATTTTGTGTGAATATTTGGAAACTTTTTCCATTGCATGATTTGTTTCTATCCTTATGGCTTCTTTTTGTAAATCACTATATATTATTTATTAATTTTGTAGCTTAAATATGAATGTATGCTACATCCTACACGGTCTTATTCAATTCTATTACCCATTTACAGGGTTATGGTTCAACTGAACGAAAAGGATCTGTTTTAAATGATTGGGATTTGAATGACATTGCTACAAATGAAGCATCTGAGGTACAAACTATATGTGATGAATTGCAAACTTTTTTTTTTTTGCCTCTTTTCGCATTAAAATGTCGAGAAAGGATAATTGATTTTACTTTTTCTTTAGAGCTACAATCATCTTCTTGCTTATAATTTTCATCAGGGTTGAGCTTCTTAACTCTGAAGTTTAGTTCTTGTAGAATATGATGCTATCTAATTTTGTTGTTCCATCCTCATAAATGGTTTTGGGAGTGTTCTTTGCTGCCATCAACAGATATACCTGCTGCATTCTGTTTCTATGGATACTCAAGAGAAGTTTACATTAAAAAAACAAGGAACATGTTAAGATATTTTATATTGTTCAAAATTCTATAATAGTTGCTAATTCTATTATGATGGTTCCTTTTGGCATCTTTTAACAGGAACGCTGACACATCATTGCTTCATTTGAATTCTTGGATATTTATAACCTGATTCTTTTTCAAGCAAAATTTCATTGGGTTTTCTTCTTTTTCTAATGGTTTGCTATTTTGTTGCCATTTTTAGGGTGCAGATCAGAGACTTTTACCTGCAGATCAAGATCAAAGTTCAATGCTAAAGGTAATCTGCAACCAGCGTGACCGATTCCGAGCACGTTTACGTGAAGCTGAAGAGGTATAGTCCAAACACTGCATTGTTTCATCTTAGTCGTGTTATATTCTCATAAAAAGGCAACATATTAGGAAGTAAGGCTTTTGAAAGAGAAGTTGAGTCTGGTGAAAGACGAGCTGGAAAAGACCAAGGCTGATAATGTAAAATTGTATGGGAAGATCCGTTATGTGCAGGACTTTAATCAAGAAAAGCTAGTTTCAAGAGGTCCAAAGAAGGTGAATTTGTGCCTTATGTGAACTTGGTATTCCATAGTTCTCCTTCCTCTGTTGACCTCTGTATGTCCTGAACCTTTTTCAGTACGTTGAGGATGTTGAAAGTGGTTTCTCTTCTGATGTTGAATCGAAGTATAAGAAGATGTATGAGGATGACCTAAATCCTTTTGCAGCCTTCTCAAAGAAGGTAAATGATATGTACTTGCTGCTGTGAATTACTCTTATATCCTTGATAGTCTAGCTTTAGTTGAAAATTCTTAGCCGTTGTTGATTGAAGATCATATTTTACATGATGTGTATTTTGAATTGCTGATCTGCCAACATCTTTTGAATTTCTATTCTTATTGTAGGAGTAAAATGCATGAAAGGTTGCTGAACTTTTGGCACGGAAGATAGCTTTTATTGAACATTCTATTTATTCTTGTAACTGATGCCTGACTTGAATTGAAAATTGCTTGGGCTCCTTTGTTACCTCTTTTTGGCATATATTTGCAAATTCGAGTGAAATCACATTGGAATGTGCTTTGTATTACATGACCATGAGTTTCATCCTTTCTAAAACCACTAGGATTGTTTTTTGAGATTTGATTCAGCTATGTTATATTGTGAATGTTTTATTAATATCTTTAGTGAAGTTAGCTACATTTTGTTTCTTGGTATGAAATATGACATTTGACAAGATACTGCTATCTTACAATCATCATCAAATAGATATCTATGAATTTTGTTTATCTCAACAGAAACAAAATTTTTTATAGGCAAACTTAACGATCCTAAAATTTTTGTTTTTCTGGGCATCATCAATAACTGTGCTTCTGGTTATGTTCTTTTGAGGAATTTCTTGTTAGTTTAACCTGAATACTGTCCAAATATCCTTCATAGCCATTTTCAAATTTGTTCCAAGTGAAAATGATTGTTCACTAGGGTTGGCGAAGCATGCAAATCAAATTATTTAACGTAAATTAGCTTACACCACCTCATGTGATTTGATGTTTTGGGTTCTTCAGATTATGGATCTATTTTTTTATCAGCACTCACTAAGTTCAAAACAAATATTAGAACATAAATTTTCCTGTGGTACTCAGTTATTTTATTTTCTTTTGATGATCATCCAATATTTCTCATTGATTAATTAGTAAAGCTTCTTAATTAATTAGGAAAGAGATCAAAGGTATAGAGAGCTTGGCATTAGAGACAAGATTACACTTACAAGTGGACGTTTCCTCCTTGGCAACAAGTATGTTTTCTTTCGTTTATTTGCTAATGCATTGATATGGAACGAATCATATTTTTTTGGCCTGAACTTAGTTTCATCTGGACAAGACTGTTCTTCATTTTATGCTCTTATTTAAATGATTTTTTTTTTCATGCTGCTTGTGATTATTTTATTATCAATTTTCTTTATGTTTAGGAAATTATCATCAATAGTAGTAAGAAAGTCTTGCATATGCACATTGCTTTTGATGCTTCATTTAATTGGATGTAATTTGAAATTGATGTGAACTTCAAATTCATGAGTTTGAAAATGATATTTTTGTAACTTTATGCTATGGTGTTTGGTTGAATGTATTTATTGTTACAAATTGAATTTTATTATTCTATTTACTATATTTGAAATTTAGATTGAACCCTAACAGAAGTTGGTGTGGTTTATTAATTGGATGGTTAAGTCTATCTCTCATTCCTATTGTTTTGTTAATGTGCACATTTGATTATGATATCGAATGCTTTATATCCATTCACATTTTTTTGTTCTATGTTGGTTTATCATCATCTTTTTGGTCTGCAAAGATGTTGAAATACATTCTGATAGCATTCTGAAACATCGGTAGTATATCTCCATGTAGTTTTTGTTACTAAAAAGTCCCATAAAAAATGAAAATTGAAAACAATTTATCTTTTTTGAAATGAAATAAATAATAAAACATTTTAAATGTTCATGCAATTGATTTGCCTCTTTGCTGCAGATACGCCAGGACGTTCATATTCTTTTACTCTATTGGGTTGCATCTACTTGTGTTCGCTTGCCTGTACAGGATGTCAGCAATAAGCTATCTCAGGTTATAAACAATCTTCTTTCTTGTGCTCGCTTTGCATCCCTCATCCTGTAGGTTTCTGATCCCAAATTCCTGCATGTAGCTCTGATTGCCATGACCAAAGCTTACTTCGACTTGGAAATCAAACCATCTTGCACCATGAAAATAACTGAACTGGTCATACCGAGTACGGCACGAATCTGGGAGTAAAAATTGTTCCATAAAAGCATGTGCCAATGTGTATAGTGAAATTCTTTAGTTTTTGTTTGTTTTTAGGTAATTAATTGATGGAATTTAGAACTATATCATGATATATTTTTTTTTTTGTTTTTAGAGAGTAAAATAATGTATGCAAGTGTGTGCATAATTTACTAACTGTGAGGATAAATTTGATCTTTTTGATGGATTTTTTTATTTGAATTTTTGGTAGATATTCTTTTGTTGTAGGTAAGTATATCGTAATGTTTTCATTCTCTTTGAAATAATTAATTATCATTTTTTAATGTTTCATTTGGTAATTTTGTTTATTTAACCTTCAATTAATAAATTTGAAAATATATGTATATACGCAGTTCTAAGGCTTTTATGTTGTGAAGTGAGAGAAATTGGACTTGATATTTTGGAAAGATACTTTTAAAAATAATTTTAAAATTTTAAATGTCATATTATATTTATATATGTATCTTTATTCTTCTTAAAAAATTAATAATTTTATTTATCACATTTTATCATAATTTATTAAATATTATTATATTTAATTATATGTATTAATTTCGCAAATTTCACAAATTTCACAATATCTGTTTCAAAAAATGATAATTTCCTATGTGTAGTCTATATCTATATTATAAACTTGATTTCTTGAAAAAACGATTTCTTATATTAAAACTACAAGATTTATTTGTTAATTGTCTCGATTGGTTTCAAATTCCAGTTGACACTGTTTATGTTCTCACGTGGTTTGAGTTCATTATTATTCAGGTCTAACTTGAACTGAACACTGTTGAAATATACATACAGGATAATATATATATATATTATACATACAGGATAAAGCCGGCCGTAATACCCAAGAAAAAAAACACGGCACTAAACCACCGTAAGCAGCAACCAACTCCTAGATTTCTCGATTTTTTTCTCCGCCGCAGTGAAGCTTCTGTTTTCTTCTCCGTCGACTCGTTTTCTTTATCTGCCCACCGAACCCTAGCCGTCATCCGCGGCATCTGATCGTGGAGGAGCCCTCAGGGTATTTTTTAGTGAAGCAGAGATGCAGATCTTTGTTAAGACCCTCAAAGGAACCCATTTCGAGGTCGAAGTGAAACCGGAAGATACGGTAACTCTTGGTCTAGTTTCTCTGCTTTTTTGTTCTTTTAATTCTGCCTCGATTGTTGCTTCGCCTATCTTGAAAATATGAACCAGTTGGATCTCTGAGTGTTAGCCGTTTGATTCGCTTCGCGAGGGTCCTTTGTGGCTTTTATTTGATTTTAACTGATCTTGCGCGATGGTTTATAGTTTGTAGTTGGAACAATAGAATCTGGCTGTGGAATTGGGGTTTGTTTCCATTTTGGTTTTTACCCTTGCAGAATGCTTTCCAATCAATACTGATTTCTTTTTCTTTTTTAAATGCACGTCTTAAATTCCGTTTGTTATCAGATGGCAGAGTTTTTGAAGTAATTGAATCTTATGAGTACTCGATTCGCAATGTGGAGCTGTCACATTTCATTTAGTGAAAACCTCTTTTGGCATCCACTTTTTTTTAGAAGGTTAGTACAACTCTATTTCAGGTAGCTGACGTGAAAAAGAGTATAGAATCGTCACAAGGTGTAACCGTGTATCCTGCTGATCAACAAATGCTCATATATCAAGGCAAAGTTCTCAAAGATGACACGACCTTGGCAGAGAATAATGTTGCTGAAAAAAGTTTCATTGTGGTCATGCTGAGAAAAGTAAGCTGCGTTGACCTTCCAAGCGCCTACATTTTTGTGGAGGGTTGAGCATTTAGTTTTTTTGTATGGCTTCTGGGTTTGCTTGTTCACTGATTGCCTTTTTGGTATGTATAATATGGATGCAAATCATTATTTAAAAACATTCTTAATATTAATGCAAATTGCACTAACTGTGCTCAGGATTATGTTCATTTATTATGGTATTGTTCAATCGATAACACAATCTCTAAGATTTCATTAAAATGGCCTATGCTTAACGTGATATCCTTATCTTAAGAGAATGCATTCAATTTTAAATCATATGAACTGTTATGCGCAACTAGTTTTCTTGGATAAGCACGAACTTAATTTATTCTATTGATATTTTGATGAGAAAAGCATTGCCAATAGCACACCCTGATTAATGTTTTTTTTTGTATCAACTTTATATTATACTTAGTGAAAAGATTATTTTTATTCTCCTATAATTTTTCTCTCAGTTGTATCGTTGACCTTTGGCTTCTTTTGATATACTCGAACTGAATTGACAAAATCAACAGTAAAGCCTTAACCATGGTTGACTTCTATTAATGGCAGGAGTTCATAGCTAGACAGATCTTGTCCTGCTGTGGGAAATTGTCATATGGTAATTTGTGGCAACTGTTTTCTTGGAATTTAGTTTTTTGTTTAAAATAAATATTTACAGGAGAAAATGTAGAATTGGACTTGAAAAGTTTGTTTCATCATGATTTTTCTGCATGTTGAATGCTTCTAGAATTGGTCTAATTTTCGTGTGATCTGTGGTATCACACAATCTTCACATTTCTTGCACATTCTCATAACTAATTTGATTTGTGCATTTCTAAGAGACCAATGGAAGATATTAGTATGATTTTCTATTTGGTTTTCCTTGGACATTTATAAAACATGATTCTGTTTTAATGATGGTAGATAGATTTTTAATGATATTTTATTCCTTGCAGTACAACTATAGATGTTTCCAATATTGTAAAAAAAATATTTATAGAAATAGTTGAATTGCATGGCATTTCAAAAAATATTATTCTTATAGAGATGTAAAATATGCAAGCAATTTCTGGAAAACATTTTAAAAGTTTATGGGGGATAAATTATTATGTTTTACTATACATACCTGCAACTGATGGGCAAATAGAAGTGGTAAATTGAGGGCTTTTCAAGGTTTTCATTGACGTCTATTTATAAAGGTACTAAGTAAACGTACTAACAAAGAAAGATCAGTATTTGCATAAGAAAAGACCATTGTTGTTCCATGTCATGATATTACTCACCAAAATCTGGATTTGATCCCTACACATTCTTTAGTGACTAAATGTTGAAAATTTTGTTCAAATTATTCAAATGACTAGTTTGTAGCCTAGGAAGTCAAAAAATAAATAGAAGGGAAGGAAGGATGAGATCTCATATGATGTGCGAGAAAGAGAAGATAGAAACCATGATTTTTCTTCTTATTATTTATGTGTAAATTTCAAGAAATTATTTGTTGATGGATTGCTTGCCATCAAAAGTTTGAGCTCTTGAGGATTTTCTTATTGTTTTATGATTCCAGTAATGGTGTTAGTGTAGTTGTATACATTGAAAAAAGTTAAATAGGGTTGGGGTGTTTAGTGATCTCTAGATCTGTAATTAAGATTGCAAACAATCCAATTGCTTAACAAGCTAATTGAGACTCAGATTGACAAATGCTTGAATGCTTTTGAAATACTTGAATCATAAGCCAACTAGCTTGATCGTTGGCCTAAATCATAAAAGCTTTAATATATATTGGCTTGGCCCATTTTCCATGTAATGTAATTTAATATTTATGAACATACATGCTCCAAGCATGACATCAAGCTTGCTACTTCAAAATGTATTTAAATTGCAACGTTTGGCAAATAATTTTATACTTGGAAGGTGCTTGTCTATTTTAGAATGTTGACTGGTTCTTGCTTAGTGTTTGAACCAAATGCTCAATAAGCATAGGTGGTATTCATTTCTATCATCAATGGGTGATCAATTTTTAAAATTATTGAAATCTTGTGTACAAGTTTCATGAATAAAGAGGCAGAAAACATCTTGGATGTGTTAAGTTCAGTTAATGCTCATTTTTATCTTCAACTATCCTTTATATTTCAATTTTACATTTCTACTTGATGCTCCAGCATTGTTAATGTTTTTTTCTTTATTTGTGCTATTAAACTCTTGCCATGTGCTGTGACATTTAAAAAAACTGTCTGTAGCATATACTTTGATGTGCACTATGATGCTTAACCAAACTCTCCTTAGGTCATGCATGGAATGTCTGAACTATAAAGAAATGCCATTCTCCTTAAGGGATTATGGTGATATTCTCATAATATTTGTAGTTAGATATGCCTCCTAGTAAACATTATTTCCTTAAATTTTCAGTCAAGAGAGCTTAACTTTTTATGAAAAGTGAACTTTCATAATCAAAATAATATCAAAAAGCAAGAAAATGAATTTAAGTTGTTTTACTTTGAAAGTTGTAGTGATTTTCCATAAATTTCTTGACTTTTACTATGAGCTGTCTTGCCATTTGTTTATGTTGGCATAGTTTAGAATTAATATTTGATTTGTTGTCTTATCTTTCAATCCCTTTTTATTTTAAGGCCAAAGGTTCTTCTAGTGGTACTTCTGCAACAACAACTACTGTCACAAATCAGGTTAGAGCAGTCTTTGGCCCTGTTAGATTGAAATTTTTAGTGTTCTCGAGATTTCTTATATGTGGATCATTTAATGAATGACGTGCTTTGTGACGTGTACATGAGCTTAACAGGGAATTTACTAATTTTTAATTATGTATTGGTGTTGAAGCACTTCATGCTATAGGTTATAACCAGCTTCTCTTCGGGCAATTTCTTGTGGATTTGCATTTCGTAGAAATCTAAGGATTTACTGCATTAGTTTGATTTGCAATTCTATCTTTGGACATTTGCTGAAATTTATAAACCAGGTAAAATTTTATACTAAGGGTTTTCTTTTGTTATTGTTTTAAATATTGAATAGTTGTGCATTCTTTGTTACAACTTTTTAATTCTTTTGCTTTTTATAATTTTGAGGTAAAGGTTTTTGGTAGTATGAGTTTGCACAGTAAAAATGCTGCCATGCATTACTATAGGTCCATCAAAGTGTTCCAACCATAAGCATCACTTGAGTAATTTGTCTATCATTGTGAATTTAGTAATGTTGCCATTCAAATCACACCTAAAATGCAAACCACAAAAATAGAGCATAAAAGAACTTGGACATGCATCTGACATGTGCAAGTTTGTGAAATACCAAAAGTAAGATAACTGGCATGTACAGTGGCCATATTCCTTTTCAATCAATTGCATCCATTGAGAATTAGCAATTTGTGAGTTGAGTCGAGCACATCATGTTCATAATTAGTAGTGAACATAAATTGAGGTAACTTTTGTGTTTTTTTGGTTATATTTTTTGGTTGGTAAATTCTTCTATATCTGCATGTTTAGAATGAATCAAGCTGATCTTATACATGACAAAAAAAGCGTCCTATAGAATGATTAGGCTAATTAGTTCAATGCAAATAGTTGTTTGGTGTCATGGCGGATAAGTTCTAACCTTGGGGAAGTTGGATAGAATTTTAGATGCATAACTTTAATGGCCACTACTGCACTTTCAAACTCTATTCCTGGACTGCTATATAAGGCTACTAGTTCGCAACCTTAGGCATTGTTGGATGACTTGTATGACTTTAGGGGAAGCTTGCTGCCATAACAATTTTTTGGTTGCATTACTTGTTCTAGAGATAAAATAGCTAGGTTCCTGTTTTGTTCAGTTTTATTATTGATTTGTGGAGGTGAAGTTTCTCATTTTATCATTTTGAATCACAGGAAAATACTTGTGCTTTCATTTCATGCCATCTTCTGTGAATATATGTTCCATCTGCCATTTTTGTGCACTCAATAAATAAGTGTTGTTCATGGGTTAAATTTGATTATTTTATCTATAGTCTCCAGCTGCAAGTTCTACACCTGCTATCCTTTCAACTCCTGCACCAACTCCTGCACCAACTCCTGCACCAACTCCAGCAGCAGTGCAACCAACCCCAGCTTCGTATGTATTTTTCTGCTTTTTTATGCTATGATTTTTAATTTTGAAGTGTGACGATTTGCTGTGCTCCTTTTCTATGTAATAAACTGTTCTATTTAGTTTTTTGTACTCCTTTCATCCTTTAACTTTCCATTTGAAGCAGGGTTACTACTACCCCACCAACTTCCATGGAGACATCAACTCCTGCACTTACATCATCGTACGTTACTTGTCCTTTGAATGCTGCTTATTGAAATATGAATGTATTATTCCTCGAAATCTCCCAACCAAGTTCATTATTGGAATGCATGAAAAATTTTTCTTTCACCAAACTTGGTGACGAATACTCGCAGTTTGGTTGGCAAGATTAAAAATATCATTGGAAAGGTTCAAGCACAATATTTATTTCTGTTACTTTCTTGCTTTTTGGGTATTTGTCCTGTATTTTATATTCCTGGTTTTTTTTCTGTCATTTCCTTTTTTGGAAGTCAGAATTTTAAGTGTATCTTACGGCTATTGAAATTGATGAAGTTTCTGGATTTTGCCTTTTCAGGTGAACGTTTTTTTAGACAAACATGATTTTCTAAATCAACAAATCCCTGAGTTGCAAGGCTTAGTTATGTGCCAAAATGTTTTAGACAGTTTTCAATTAACTAAAATTTTGAAATAGAGAAAGTTGGTGATATAAATATTATTTTATTTTTTATTTTCTTCGAGTTTTGAAAAGTTAAGGATTTGTTTTGAAAGTCACGGTGCTATTATTTACTTTGGAAAGCATTTCTTTATGTGACCTACCCAAAATGTTTGTTTAACTCAAATAATATCACGTGGAATCTAAACCACCCACACATGTTTGTATGGTAAGTTTAAACATAAGATATTTAAAGCAAAATAAACTATTAAAATAGATAAATGTTATTATAACAGTTTACTTTTTGTACCATTCAGTACTATTGTTTTGAATTAATAGATTATTACGTACTATAACAGCTGTGCTAATTGGTCTTAAAAGCTTAAAATGATTTGATGCTCTTTCTGTTGACCTAAGAAAGACCATTTGGGTTTATGAAAATAAATAGATTTTTCCAGCTTTAAAGTTAAAGAGAATTTTAGCTAGTATTTTTTTTATGCTACTAACGAAGATACTTGATACTTAAGAAGCTATCATTTTGGTATTTGATTATGTGCTTTTTGTCATGACATACTTGACATGTGAGTTCCTTTTTTGAAAATGACTTGGAACATTCTGAAAGATTATATGCTTGGACTTCCTAAGAAATGATGAGTATCTCATTTACAATTTTAATGGATGAGCGAGATTTGTAATGATCAATTAATAGTGTTAGAAAGTTATATTCATCGTTTGTGTTTTCAGTACCTTGGGTTTTTTTTGTTGAAGAATTTGGTTTTTTGCCAAGGTTTTCTTTCTCATTTGATGGTTTTGTTGATATTTTTTTCTGGATTAACTTTGTTATAGAAAGCAAGACTTGAATATTATCAATCATTTCACAATTATTGGAAAAATGATTTTAGAGTAATTTGATTGCCTTTATAAGGTTCTTTTTAATTGATGCTAGTAAGTATGATGCTTAGGAAGTAGTACAACAATTGTATAAAGCATCAGATGAGAATCAGGATAACATTAACATTATGTTTGCTAAATTTATAAGGTGTTTGCCATGCCATAATATAATAATATAGCAACTTGGCATTGAATATATTTAATTGGAATTTGTTCCATTAAACCTGAGTTTTTCGGAAATGAAATTTGGTAAAACATCTTGAGGTTGGCAACAATAAGAATGCTAAGTTTTAGCAGTGTTAAAATTAGGATGGATAGTAATGATTCTATTAGAAATAACTTATTTATATGGTCAGTGCATGCGACATGGCTGTAAGTCACGCAAGAGGTATTTGCATGATAATGTTGTGATTAGTCTTCGGATTTTACTTTGTTCCGTAGAACTAAAGTAAACTTATGCTATGTGCAATTCTAATTTAGCTGACGTTGATGTTGGTTGATGTTCTTGTACGCCTCTGGTCATCTTATTGTTGATGATGATGCAATAGTTGAATATCCAATTTCTATTTTTTATTCTATGGGTAATTATCTTAGTTTCACTGCCTTTGTTCATTTATTGATGCAGCGTTGTAGTGGATGCATATGGTCAGGCAGCCTCGAATCTGGTTGCTGGTAGCAGCTTTGAACAAGCCATCCAACATATTCTTGATATGGGCGGAGGGACTTGGGATAGGGACACTGTTGTTAGGGCTATGCGTGCTGCGTTTAATAATCCAGAGAGGGCTGTTGAATATTTGTATTCAGTAAGAGTTTTCTTTCTTACTTGGTTCTTACATTCGCTGTTATGGTGGAAAAGGTTACTTACAATAAATTTATGAAATATTTTAGCTCTGCTTGTAAAAGTTTTTTCTTGTTAGAAGATCCCTTTGCATAAATAATATTTTTTTAAAATAATGTAGATTGAATATGCAGCCACATGCATTGCTTGGTAATCATAGACATACAATTTATGAATCAATTATGTTTGGTAAAATAGTTTTACTTTTTTCTTACAGCATAAAAACAGTTAACTATGTTAAGCTACTCACTCATGATTTAATTAATTACTAGTTTTGCTCAAAGAAGGCTAGTAAGCAATGTTATGAAGTATACTTGATCAATGGACGGGTCAGGCTTGGCATGAGGTGGGCTTATGCAAGCTTGATTTCATATTGGTGGACTCAAGTCCTGACCTGAGCCCAGCCTTTGAGCCAATCAAGCTTGACTCGTAGAGAATTTGAGCTGCCCATCTGCCAGACAAGCTCAATGAAAAGCTGGTAAGAGAGGTTGTTGGATTAAGTGTTGAAGTAGTGATTGAGGATGCTCGACAACATTGGGAAAACTTCACTTGGAAGAGATGAATTTTAGGTTTAAACAATTGTTTTACATTTACATTCATTGTTATTGCAATAAAGATGTTGAAAATAAATAAAAGTATAGGAGATGAAACGTAGCAATAATATTTAATTAGTATGAAATGATAAAATATTTAATAGAATGCATTCTTTATTCTAATTTATATTTTAAAATATTTAATTTATTTTACACTAGAATTTGGCTTATGGGCTTGGACCAAGTGCCAATTACTTGATCAAGCTAAGTGGATAAAATGCGAGCTCATACTGTTTAGACCAGTAAATTTTAGCCGGCATTTTTTTGTGCCCAAATAAGTGTCAGACTTTGTGGGCACATCTGGCTACCCAGCAATTGATCCGGTATGATATGTAGCAGGCATTGGCAAGTTTTTCTTCTAATCCTTAAGTCTCATATGATTTTCTGTTAAATTGCTGTACACATTATCTGTCAATATGATCATGATATTTATTCATTGGAAGGTTTGAAAGGAGCGTGTAATGTTTTATTTATTATTTATTCTACCATTTTGTTTTTATTTTTGAGATACAAGTTCATATATGGAACCTGAAGTTATGTAGGTGCAGGAAGCAGTGTCATAATCGTAAATGTAAGCCTAAAATCATTTTGGTACAAACTGATTAGGAGAGATTTCAAAGTCTTAATGTTGCAATAAAATGCTTGAGGATTTTATGCTAGCTAAATATTATGATAAATCTTTTTGTTACATTGATATGTTTTCCCGTTTGCAAATCTTAACTAGATCTCCACGTTTGCTTCTAATTGTTTTTAATTCAACTCTCTTATGTTAGGGCATTCCTGAGCAAACAGAGGCTCAACCTGTTCATTCACCCACTCGCGAGCAGGTAGCAGTAACTGCAGCTGGTAACCCTCCGGTTCAGGCAACACAGGCGACACAGGCAACACAGCCTACGCAGCCAGCTATTCCATCAACAGGTCCAAATGCAAATCCTTTGGACCTTTTTCCTCAGGTATGTTGATTTTGGTTTTTTGGCTGTTGAACCTTTTTGTTTTTTGTATTGAAACTGAATAAATTCTTGATTCATAACTCGTCAGGGTCTACCTGGTAGCATGTGGCCTAATACTGGTGCAGGAAGCCTGGATTTTCTTCGAAATAGTCCTCAGGTATATTGAGTATCACACCCAGTAATGAAGCTGACATGAAGAACCATAAGTTCTTATGATTTTTTGTTTATCTTTTTAGTTTCGAGCGTTGCAGGCAATGGTGCAAGCAAATCCTCAGATTCTTCAGGTCCCTTGTATTTTTTCAGTGTGTAAATATTTAAGTTTTCAATATTGCATAAATGTTTGCTTTATGAATCCTTTTTTGTTTCTGGTATTTAGCCCATGCTTCAGGAACTTGGCAGACAAAATCCTAGTATTATGAGGCTCATTCAGGAGAATCAGGAGGATTTTCTTCGTTTGATAAATGAACCATCTGATGAAGGTGAAAATAACTTGTTCACTCAGTTAGCTTCAGGGATGCCACAAGCCATTACTGTTACTCCTGAGGAACGAGAAGCCATAGAACGGGTCAGTTGTCTTGAACTTATTTGGGTTTTTTTAGGCATGGCAAAAATTGGTTTGATGTCCTTATATTTCATGTCTATGGTATAATATATTATGAACAGTCTATTCGGATTTGACCTTATCCTGTTTGAGCTTTTGTGTAATATGGTTGTCTTTGGTGATCTTAGATGTTAGTGAACTGTAAGTTGACATGTGCCTTACACTTAGTTTTCACATCTCAAATTTTGAAGGGTAAATAGCTGATATAGGTCACCCTCTTCTTATTTGGCCCTATTTGTAATAAATAGTTTCCTCATTTTTTCCAGAATACCCAAATAAGATTTTCTAATTTTTGAATAACAAAGTAAAGGTCATTCCTTCAAACAAAGACTACTAAAGTTGGCGATTTTTTTTTGATGTGTTGTTACGTGAGATTTAAAACTTTAATATGCCTAAGTTACATACTCCTATACCCTCTTTAACTATAATCTTCTCTGTTCTCTGTTGGGCTGTGGTTTTTATTCAATAGGTGGTGGACTCGCTTTGATGTTTTTGTGGCTTGTTTCAATATTGTTTTCCTTGATATATATATATATATATATATATATATATATATATATATATATATTTTGAAAGCCATTTGATGGTTGCTTTGCTTATGATTCAAATTCGGTGAGGGCTATTCATCCAAACAAGAGCAATCTCTTGAAGAGAGATTGACTCGAAAAAACTGACAAGAGAGAGATTCAAGATTAGGGCAAAATGTTATAAGATGTTATGCAATTAGGGTAAAATGGGTATTTATCATGAGGTTAAAATCATTGAGTGTAATGGGAGTATGGTTGATGCTATTAAAAACCCAGAGAGAGTTGTATTCTAATGTTTTGAAAACATAAGGGACTTAGTGACATAGGTTCAAACTAGAAGGATTTATCTTCTATTTATCTGAATTTAGACAAATTGAGTGTAAAAGGATCATCACTCCCCACATAATTGTCTTTTTTTTTTTTTTTTTTTCATCCACATGATGCTTAGATTTCCAAATCAACAGTTCGTTTATATTCTGAAGATTGTTAGGATGCCAATCTCCAGAAACATGAAATTGTTTTGTTTATGCCAATGAGAAGACGAATGGTCTATTAATGCTTTGTTTAAGAGCAATCAAGTCACTGCTTTCTGATTTGTGGAAACCTTTCTCGCATTTTCTCTTGGCTTATTATTTGCATCTCTAGGGTTTTTGTTTGGTTTGGCATAATTGTTATTAAATGATTATGGCTTGTTTGGCAGCTTGAAGCTATGGGGTTCGATAGGGCGCTTGTATTGGAAGTTTACTTTGCCTGCAATAAGAATGAGGAACAGGCTGCTAACTATCTTTTAGATCACATGGATGACATCGAGGATGACCATTGAATCAAGAGGGATTTCTGCTGTGGTGGTTTTCGGCTTTTTTGTGTAGATTGAACTGTTACTGCTATTAATGTTGTTCTAATGCATTATGGCAGTACTTAAAGCGTTTATACTTTAGTTTTAGAGGACAATTGTGTATAACCAAAGTATCACTGTTCTTCAGTTTGGCTGTTGTTATTTATGAACTTGTTGCATTGCAGTCGTTTTGATATGGCATGAATCACAACAACGAATATTTAATAAAATATTTGATAATGGAATTTGATTAAAATAATATTGAAAATTTGTGTTTTTCTCTTGTTATTATTATTTTTATTGAAATTGTATGGTTGACCACTTTGGTGATAGACTATTTTTATTGATGATGGTTGCAATCGAATCTGTTGGACTAAGTCAAAGAGAAGCTTGATCAAGGTCGGCATCTTTATTGACATTTGTATTTTGTTTTGTTCCTATTCTGATGAGTCAGCACATGGAATGTAGCTAACCCAAGCTTTTTCGAAAATAATTGCAAGTTTTGTCAATAAATGCGTTAATTATTTAAGATATGAATTTCTTTATTTAGAATTAGTATTTTCAATATTCAATATATGTTCTGATTTCAGTGACATATACTTGTAGTGTGATTGGAGTCTAAGTTCGTTAATGATAATTTGTATTCGTTAAATATTTTAATTATCAAATTAGATAAATATTATCTTTATTTTTATATTCAGATGTTTTTTCTATGCCAAAATCGATTTTAAATCACAATTTTACAGACGTTAAAATTAATTTTTTTCATAAAAATGTGATTAAATTTAAAAACCATTGATGTTTGATCTATGATTAATCTAACAAGTGCAAATTTGTTAACTCTTATATTTTAATGCAAATTTGGTTTTTTAAATAGTTTTAGCATATATTTTTAATTAATTAATTAATTGTTTTTTTTTTAATTTGCCGGATGGATAAAACCACGGCGGCGTTAAACCAAGTCATCGATTTCTCGATATCTTTCCCTTCGCGTAGGTTGTTTTTTTCCCGACCAAACCCTAGCCGTCGTCCTACGCTTTGGGAGAAGTGCGCGGCACACTTTTAGTGAAGCGGAGATGCAGATCTTTGTCAAGACTCTCAAAGGAACCCATTTTGAGATCAAAGTGAAACCGGAAGACACGGTACTTCCTGATCCGGTCTTTTCACTTTTTTGGCTTTTTAATTCAACTTCTAGTTCCTTCGCCTATCTTTACGATATGAGCTGTTGGATCTCAGAAAGTTTACAGTTTTATTCCTTTCACTAGGAGCTTTTGCGGCGTTTGTAATTTTGATGGGTTATGCGTGATGGTTTATATTTTTTTGTTGGAGTGATAGGATCTGACTGCGGAATTGAGTTTTGTTTTGGTATGCTTTAACACTTTTGGGATGCTCTACAATTAATACTGATTTTATTTTTCCAAATGTATGTTGTGTTCTATGTGCTGTCGCATGGCGGAGGTATTGAAGTAACTGCATCTTGTTAGTACTTGATTTGCAATGTGCAGCCGTCGTGTTTCATGCCGGAATATGTCTTCTGCCATTGACTTTTCTTTTAAGGTTGCTAATGCGTCTCTATTTCAGGTTGCTGAAGTGAAAAAAAGTATTGAAACTTCACAAGGTGTAACAGTGTACCCTGCAGATCAGCAAATGCTCATACATCAAGGTAAAGTTCTCAAGGATGATACGACCTTGGCAGAGAATAATGTTGCCGAAAAAAGTTTTGTAGTTATCATGCTGAGAAAGGTAAGTTACGTTTACCTTCCAATTGCCTGCTTTTTTTGGAGAGTTAAGCATTTAATTCATTATGTGGATTCTAGGATTGATTATTGTTATTGATTTTGAGTCTTCTGCCAGTGTAATATGGAATACCAATCATTATTTAAAAAATTCTGAACATTTATTCACATTGCACATTGCGTGAATGAGATTGTGTTCTTGCTTCTTTGTTTCAGTTAGTTGGTATTGTTTATTGCATAATTCAATCAATTAAATAAACTCTATTTAGAATTCTTGAAACGATCATATGGTAACTTAATATAGTATCTTTTCTTAAGAGGGCACATTGAATTTCTCATCACATGAACTATTTTGCATTAATGGTTTTTTTGGACAAGCGTGAGCTTAATGTCTTCTATTGATATTTTGATGAGAAAAGCTTAGTCAATAGCACGTACCAATTAGCTTAAACTTATTTGTTAATTTTGATGGATGATTATGATTAAAGCTTGCTATGTGCAAGGATTACCTTTATTCTTCTATAAATTTTCTTTTTGTTAGATTATTGACCTTTGTCTTCTTTTGCTTGCCCTAAGTAACTTGAAGCAATCATTTGTAAAGAGTTATCCACATATTTATTAGCAGTGGAAGTTTATGACTGAATTGAGCTTTTCATGCTATGGGCATGTGTTGTATATAGGTTTGTTATGTTTGCTAAAAAAGGAGAAGATTTTACAAAAATTGGATTGACTTTGTCATATACGGATTGAAGAAATGGGCCAATAGCAAGATGCGTGTTGCTCAAATTGAAATGGTATGAGCTAAGCGTGAATTGGATTGAATTAACTCGAAGTCGAATTGAAACTGTAATGTTTTAATGTGTGTATTTTTTAGTATACAAACTTAATTGTATCCAAGAATATGAACAAAAAAGTTGAAAATTAATTGAAATCGAACCACCTTTTTCTTGAATTGGGTTCAAATAGAGATAAACAATAGCCAAGCCTTGTTCAAATCGAAACCAAATTGAATTTTTAGAGTCCAAACTTTGGACTGAGTCGCATTTGTATTGCGATTGGATAGAACAATTTCAAATTAACCTTAAACAAGGCTTGGATTGCCTTGAGATTAAATTATGAATGATCTTAGTCATATAGCTATTTGTGGAAACTATGTGTTGGGAATTTAGCTTTGTTTCTAAGATAAATATTTAAAGGATAATAATTTCCAAGTAGATATTGAGTGATCCAGTTCACGGTGATTTTTGATGACATTTGGAATTAGTTTAATTGTCATGTGATCTTTGGTTTCATGCATTCTTTTCTTTTTTTGCACATGCTCTCAACCAATTTTGCCATCTAGATTTGCTTTGCTTCACGTTGTGATATTATTCACAAATTTTTGGATTTGATCCCTATTGCAATACTACTTTGTTAAGTGCTCAATTCTGAAAACTTTGTACAAATTGTTTGAATGACTCGTTGATATTCTAAGAAGATAAAAATAAATTGAAGGGAAGGATTAGATCTCGTGTGACACGAGGCAAAGAGAGGATAGAAACCATGGTTTTTGTACTTATTATTTATTTATTTGAATATAGAACTTATATTGACATTTAGACCTTTAGAGAAATCATATGGGTAACAACCTTTTCTCCATTAGTGTTGGTTAATAGATGGCTTTTTATGAGAATTTTGAGCTCCTGAGGACTTTTAATATCTTATTATCATAGACATGTTATTATACTTATTTATGTTGAATAGAATTGGAAGGATTTGTTGTATTGTTTGAAGAGATGAAGACCATTTATCAAGCTTATAGGCAAACCAATTTACTTGACAAGATGTTTGAGACTAGATTCAATAATTGCTTGAGCACTTAAGGAAATACCTGGATTATTTACCAACTAGCTTGAATATTTACTGGTTTGGCTTGCTTTGTCAAAGAATATTATCATTCTCTGTTGGTGAACATACTCCAGATTTGTAATGCGGATGTTTCCTTCAAAATTTATTTAAATTTCAATTGTTCTTTTATAATTGTTTATTCTTGGAAGGCGGCTACCAATTTTAGAAGGCATTGTATTTTCTCATGTTTTGAACCAGGCATGCAAAGACACAAAAATCATAAGTTTTGCTGTCAGCATTTGGTCATTCTTTGGTACATTGTCCACACAAAGATGCCTTGTTTACCTGGTACATTAACGAGTTGAAATCCACCTTGTGTGTCCTCGGCTCTGTTAAAACTCCCTCTTAGCTTGTTTATCGCCATCATATGTATTTCAGTTTTATGATTTTCTTCTACTTGTTGCTCAAGCATTGTGGAGTTTGTTGTTCTTTTTTCATATGCTATGATATTTAACCAAATTATCCGTGGGTAAACTGCTGTGCAATATGATATCTAAACAAACTCTTCTTAGGGTATTCATAGAATGTAAGGATTGTTAAGAAATACCATTGTTGTTATTTAAAGGAATATCTTGATACTCCTAAAATGTTTTTTTAGTCAGTTAATACTCTTAGTAAACAGGTTATTTTCTTAATTTTCAGTTAGGGGAGTTCCACTTTTGCAGAAAAGTGGATTTCAATGAGCAAAAATAATATCAAAATGCCATAAGATATTAATGGATTTAAGTTGCTTAACTTGGAAAAATTCTACTAATTTTCGAAGGATATCTCATCTTTGACCACCTTTTGTGCTGTTTTTCCATTTTTTTTATGTTGGAATAATTTATAACAATTGGTAGTTCCTGTGTTGATGTCCTGTTTTGCCTTCCTCTTTCTTTTTAAGGTCAAGGGTTCTTCGAGTGGGGATTCTGCAACGAGTGCTGCAGTTACCAGCCAGGTTAGAACAATCTATGGATCTTTTAGATTAAAATTCTGTGTCTTCTTTGTATATATCATCTTCTAAGAGGATCGTTTGATGATTGGGATGCTGCTTAACATACACATGAGCTTAACAAAGAATATATCAAATGTTTTTACTATTTTTTAATACTGAAACATGGCGCATTCTGAATAGGTTTTGACCTACTTTTGGTGAGGCAATTTCTTGTAGATTATTGCAGTCCTGGAAATCTAATGAGTTGTTGCATTTGTTAGATTTGCAATTCCATCTTTTGATATTTTTTAAAGCCTATAAACCCAGTAAAGAAAAATTTTTAAAATAAAAGGAATTTTCTTGTCATTGTTTATGAATAATGGGTTATGGATTTGTTTGCTACATTTCTTAGTTGTTTTGCTTTCTAAACAAGTGAATATTTTTGGTAATCTGAAATTGCACTATAGAAATGCTGCTGCACAGCACTGCAGTATTCTGACCATAAGCAACAGGCTCGAGGAATTTGTCAATATTAGTGAATTTACAATAGTGTTAATTCATAAAACAGAACTGCAATGGAACCCCAAAAAATAGTGTAAAAGCTGTCCCTGTTTGTTGGCGTACAATTAAATGATTGTTAGTTCATTTTGAATAGGTTGGGTTTAAATTTTGTGTAGGAACCTTGGATATAGGTTTGCCATCAGTGAGTTAGTGAACTATCAAAACCATTTGGGATTATAGCAATTTTTTACAACTAGCGAACCATTTCCTATTCATAATTAGTAGTGGATATAATTTCAGGCAATTGTTGAGATTTTTCATTAATATCTTTCGGTGTTCGATTCTTTGATATGACTATACTATATTGGCAAATCAAGCTAACCTTGTATGTTGCAAAATGAATGGGAAGTTATAATGTTTAACCTAATTAGTCACATGCAGATATTGTTTTTATTTTAATGATGGATAAGTGCTAGCCTTGATATATTTGGATGGAATTTTAAAGGTTATATAACCTTAAGTGCCATTAATACAGTTTCCATCTCTATTTCTGGACAGCTATATAAAGCTGTTAGTTCAGACCTTACCAATCATAAGGGAACTTTGCTGCGACAACCTTAATTTTTTTAGAGATGGTATCCTTAGCTTGAGAACTTTGTCATCAAATTACTTGCATCACGGGAACAATACTTGTGGTCTCATTTAATATCTTCTGTTTACTTCTGTTCTGTTCCATGTGCCTATTATGTAGATTAATGAATGACCGCTGTTTATGGGTTGAGCATGTTTATTTTCTCTATAGTCTCCATCTGCCAGTTCTAAACCTGCCATCCCTTCAACTCCTGCACCAGCTCCAGTGGCAGTTCAAACGACTCCAGCTCCGTATGTATTTTCAGCTTTTTTTTATCTTGACTTCTGGTTTGAAAGTGCAAAATTGTGCTATACAAACACAATCTTCTCCTCTTTTATGTGATAAATTGTCCGATTGAGTTTTCTGCACTTCTTTCCTGCTTGAAATTTCAATTTGAAGCAGGGTGACCACAACACCAACTCCCGTGGAGGCATCAGCTCCTGCAATTACATCATCGTAGGTTTCTTGTCCTTTGAATGATGCTATTCAAATATGATCTTATCATCGACATTGAGCTGCCATGTTCATTCTTCGTAAGCATGAAAAATTTACCTCATTATACTTGCTAAGATTAAAAATATACTTGCAGTTTGGTTGTGTGATTAATAATATTATTAAAAAGTTCCAAGCACATATTCTTTTTTGCTTCCTTACTTTTTTATGGGGTTTATGTCCTATATTTTTTTTATTCTCAGTTCTTTTTGCCATTTCCATTATGCATGGTCAGAAGCTCGAAGTTTGAATTTATGGCTTATTTAGTTCCTTGCAAATTCTAAAACATTTTCTTAAAACTGATTTAAGTTTTCTGTATTTGGCCTTCTAGTTGGATTCCATTTAGATAAACTTGATTTTCTAAATAAAAAAATCTCGAAATTGTGAAGCTTATTTTACAGTTAAAATGTTTCACAATACCAAATTTAATTTGATTTTTGAATAGAGAAATTGGACTATTGAGCTCCTTTTTTTTGTATTTTGGCTTACTACCAGGGGAAAAAATGATAACTATTCATTTTTATTTTGAAGCTACTCAAGTATACACTAAAATGGTCATGATACTATTATTACCTTTTAAATCATTCTTTTTATCTTTATGTGACTCAATTCGGAATTTATGTTTTGTTCAAATAATATCACATGGAATTTAAGCTACAAGCCAGAAGAAGTTTTAGAGTGTGACATTTAATGCAAAATAAACCTAAAAATAAAATGAATATGAATAGAGTAAATTTTTTTTTTTTCACCATTCAGTTCTTTTGTTTTGTTACTTGGGATTACATTATATAACCTTACTGATTATATTTAATTTTAGCTGTGAAAACTGTAAGTTAATCACCTGATATTTAAAATAACTAATAAATCATTCATCACTGTTCAAATAACCCTTCAAATTTACTTTGTTTTCTGACTTCGATTTGAAAATTTTAATTTTATGGGTTTGTCATTGATGTTTATTTTGTTCTTTGGTTTTCTTTCATAATTCTTGTTGAAAGTTGTTCATAAATGAAAATACTGCAATAAAAAAATTCTTTTTCTAGTATAGTTGTAATAGTTGAGTTAGCCAAGGGTTCTTTTCATGTACTATGAATAAAATTGATTTATTTTAAGAATGTTATCTTGTTAATTTGTTGTGTTGTGTGAAAAATTTTTTCTATTGTCACAAGAATAAGAGGAGCCACTATATAAGTTCCACATCACAGTGAAGGCACTAAGAGTATATAGGTGCAGGTTCATACCTATTGAAGATAGTTCTTGGTTTCTTCGTACAGCAAGAGCAGATGAAAAGCATGACCAAGCAAAGTACATGTTTGTAATTGTTAATGATACTAAAATGATTGTTTCTATTGAGTTATTCTCCATAACATGCCAAAAGCAAAAGATGCTGGGTTAACAAAACAAAAACAGTGAAGGGTAATGTTTTTGTTTGAAGATGATTTCTTCAAACAAACACGAGGGTTAATGTGATTCATCCTTTCAAATTTTCTTATTGGTTTTTGAATCTTGACCATAAAAGTTTTGATCTCTATGAAAAAGTGTTTATGTACTCATATTTGATAACATTTTCAATAAGCAGCTTTTCAATACAAGATTTCTATAGTTGCTTTTTCTTGATGACATCAGTAGCTTTTTTTAACTCAACTGTGGCTTTTTTTTTTTTCAAGCAGTGGTTAAAGTTCTTAGAAAGAGTAATTTTGAAGTATTACAAAAATAGATTTATTGTCATTAAGAGTATAGAGGCGTGTGTCATTGTGGTGGTAATTTTGAAGTATTACAAAAAATAGATTTATTGTCTTTAAGAGGATGGAGACGTGTCATTGTGGTGGTAGTTATAGTGGCAGAATTTTTTGTGATAGGTAATGTTAAAAGGCCAACTTTTCTTTGTGTTGGTTAATAAGATGCAACTTAAGCTATCAATTTGGTATTTGATTTAGTGTTTTTTGCTATGATATGTTTGACAAGTGTATTCTTCTTGTGAAACAATGATGAAAATTCTTGAGCGTGTACTTATTGAAATCACATAGTTGACGAGTTCTTTTCTGAAAAAGTGAGGACAATTTAGAAGATTATCTATGCTTGTATTTCTTAAGAAATGATGGGGAGCTCATGCAATTTCAGTAAATGAGTGAGGCTTATATTAATCAATTAATAGCATTGGGAAGTTAACTTCATCTTTTGTTTTGATTGGGTCGAGCACGTTAGATATATTTTGTCAAAGAAATTATAGCTATTTTCCTCCAACATTTTCTTTCTTATCAGGTGGCTTATATTGTTTTTTTTTTAATTAAAATTCTGTAATAGAAAGCCTTTTTTGAATTTTTCTCAATCATATCACAATAATGAGCGCAAGAACTTGTCAAGCAATTTGTTTGTCTTTATAATTTTTTTTAATTTCTAATAATACGAGTTATGTGGTTGTCATGCTATAATATATTGCAATGTAAGAACTTTGCAGTGAATATATGACTACTGCAATTGGTTCCATGAAATCTGAGTTCTGGGAATTGAAATATCGGAAAACATATTGAGGTTGTCAAGAATGAGAATGCTAAGTTTTAGCAGTGTTAAAATTATGGTGGATAGAAATGATTCTATTGGAATGAACATGTTTACGGAATCAGTGCATGCACAATGTCTGTGAAGTCATAGAAGTCTTTTTTGCGTGAATGGAATACTCTTGTTCATTCACTTAAGAATACATTGTTGATGGTGATAGCTTTTGTGGTTAATCACAATGACGTTGTGATACAAGTCTTCCAGATCTTGTTTTGTTCCATTGTGCTGAAGTTAATTTCACTTGTGCTAGGTGCAATTCCTTCTTAGCTGATGTCCTGAATGATTGATGTTGGTCAATATACTTATATGGCATGCCCAAATACGTTTTTTCATCTGGTTGTCATCTTTATTTTGTTAGTGTCAATGATGCACTGGTGGAATAACCAAATTCTTTTTTTCTTTTTACTTTGTGCTTAATTAACTTATTTTTACCATCGATGTCTTTTTATTAATGCAGCACTGCAGTCGATGCATATGATCAGGCAGCTTCAAATCTGGTTGCTGGGAGCAGCTTTGAACAAGCCATTCAACACATTCTTGATATGGGTGGAGGGACTTGGGATAGAGATACTGTTGTTCGGGCTATGCGTGCTGCATATAATAATCCAGAGAGAGCTGTTGAATATTTGTATTCTGTAAGAGTTTTCATCTCTCTCAATCTTTGCATTTCACGTTTTGGTTAAAAAGTTTACTTCAAAAAATTTTACAAGTACCCTTAATAGTGGAGATTATATGACTTATTAAAATATAGTTTATTTGAAGTGGTAGTCGTAGCTTTATTCATGGAGTTTTATGTCTCTGGTAGTGAAAATTTATTCTTATTAGAATATCCCTTTTCACAATTATTTTTTTTAAATAATCTAGATTGTATGTGCATGTGATACTGTCCACTTATGCAACCAATTATGTCTATGATTACTTTTTTTAGTGGAGATTACACCACATTAAAATATGGTTATAGCAGTGGTTGTTATAGCTTATTTATTAAGTTTTTAAATAATCTTGATTGCATGTGCATGTCGCAGGCATGGCACTTCTAACCAATTATGTCCGGGAAAATAGTTTTACTTCTTTCCACGTAGCATTCAAACAGCTACCTAGCATTAGCAATCAAAAGCTTGTAGTATTTGGGTTTATGCCAGTTACTAATGATTTAAGCAATGAATATGCTTCTGTTTTAAAAAACATTAGTGAACTTCACTTGTGCTATTGCACAAAGAAGTTTAATATGCAGCGACATAAACAAGCATTGGTTTTCTCTAAGTTTTTCCTTGTATCCTTCTGTCTCATGTGTTATTATGTTATATCCTTTATTTGCATCATTGTCGATATGATCATGATGGTTATATCTAGAACAAGAGTGATTATACCCTTTTGTTCCTTTTATTATTATTTTTGTGGTGCATTTGGGAACTTGAAAGTTATGTAGATGTGGGATTGTAATTCTAAGCCTCAAGGCATAAAATCATTATAAATTTATCATGTCTGATATCTTTACTTTATAGTTTATTTGCTTGAGAGATGTCTTAGTGTTCCAGTGAAATCCTGGAGGATCTCAAACAAGCTGAATATTATGATGAATCTTTCAGTGACATTCTTTAGTCACCATGTTTGCTTCAAGAAAGTTTTTATTGAACTCTCCTATGTTAGGGCATTCCTGAGCAAGCCGAGGTCCAACCGGTCCCAACACCCACTCGTGAGCCTGCAGCAACAGGTAACTCTCCTGTTCAGGCACAACCACCTGCGCAGCCAACAGTTCCATCAACGGGTCCTAACGCAAATCCTTTGGACCTATTTCCTCAGGTTTGTTGATTTTGGTTTTCCAGGCCTTTGTACTTCTTTTTATTGAAAAAATGTGAGCATTCAATTCATTACGTGCAATTCTTTAGGGTTTACCTAGCGTGGGATCAAATGCTGGTGCAGGAAGCCTTGATTTTCTTCGAAATAGTCCTCAGGTATATTTAATATCAAAGCCAGTAATGAAAGCTGATACAAACTGCAAACTTATGCTTCTTTTCTTTTAGTTTCGAGCATTGCAAGCAATGGTTCAAGCAAACCCGCAGATTCTACAGGTCCCTTGCGTTTTCAATTTGCATACTTGTACGTTTTCAGTTATTTAAAAAAAAAATTGTTTCAAGAAACTTTTTCCCCTTTTTTGCAGCCAATGCTTCAGGAACTCGGCAGACAAAATCCCAACATTATGAGACTCATTCAGGAGAATCAAGATGATTTTCTTCGTTTGATAAATGAACCAGCAGATGGAGAAAATAACTTGTTCAGTCAGTTAGTTTCAGGGATGCCACAAGCAATTAGTGTTACCCCAGAGGAACGAGAAGCAATTGAACGGGTAAGTTATCTTGGATTTACTTGTTTTTATTTCAAGTAAATCTATTGCAGCTGTAGTCTATTTAAGATTATTCAGCAATCTAAAGCATCAAAAAGATATTTTATATGTTCCATTCATTACATCTTTGTCCTATAAACTTCCAGTTCTTGAATTCTTTCTACTCCTTGTGTTGGATTTTTTTTAAGTCTTACTTAGTGGTTGTACTAAGGGGAAGTAAAGCTATTCTTGAGGTGCTCTGGGTTGCCTTTGTCATTTGCAAAAGCAATGCTGCTCAAAAAAGTAATCTTAAATAACCCAAAAGGGCCATCACCCTACTTAATTTACGTAAAAGGTTATCCTACAATAACGTCATTTAACACCTTTCTTCTACCTACTAATATTTTTCAATCTTTCATCTACACTTATATGTAAACATCATTTTGTTTTGTTTATGCAAACCAGCTTGTGAGTAGTAAAGTCACCATTGTTTAACACTTTACTTCGGCTTATTTTATGCATCATCTTATATGAGTGAAATGTTTTGTGCTTGACCTTTTAACTGTTTTGATTATGGTTTGTTTGGTTTGATAGCTGGAAGCAATGGGGTTTGATAGGGCACTGGTATTGGAAGTCTACTTCGCCTGCAATAAGAACGAGGAGGTTGCTGCTAATTATCTTTTAGACCACATGGACGACGTCGAGGATGATCGTTGATCGGAGAAGGTGACTGTGTGCTATGACTGCTTTTTGTGTAGAGTGTGAGCTTATTCTTCATCCCCTTCATTCTGAGTCCAAAAAAGGCAGTACATAAATGACTAAATTTAGAGAACCAACTGTGTATAAACAACAAACTATCACACTTCTCTTTTAGAACTGCAAGATTATTTGCGTTTTATTCTTTTATTTCCTTTTCGCATCAAAATAAAATTTTATTCTCTAATATAATAATCTTAGTAATGATAAACTTTTGAATAATATTCTTCCACCTGTATTGAGCATTCTGTTTAATCTATCAATGCAAATCTTGCTTCGTGGTTGATTAAACTTTCAGAGAGGTGCTTGTCTATTAGTTAAAGCTTGAGCAAGGAAAAACCCTTCAAAATCCAAGTAGTTGATTCACAATGGCTAAGGTGGCTGCTGCTCCAATTGTTCAGAGGAATTCTTTGCTGATGCTCCAACTGTTTCTAATGGCAAAGAGGAGGGATGTGATTGTGAGAACCTCCTTTCTAAGGGTTGTAACAATGTTTTGTCATTGATTAGTGACTTGAGTGATCACATGATCGAGGCGATGATTCCTACATGCTTTGCATTGTATGCTCTACTCAATAGAATCAATGCCATGTTTGATGTAGAGAGGAGCTTTGGTCTCTCTGCTTGGGTCCTACCCTCTTATGAATGATGTGATTTATTCTTCACTCGATGTAATTATGATCGAGTCTAATATAAGCTTCTGTTGGAGGCATCTTGATCACAAGCGTTTGGAGACATAATGGGAGGCATGTATAGAACTCTATATTCGAAACATCACAATAGTTTGATGATAACATGGTGTTAATTGTAATTAGTATTAAGAGTAATATAAGGTTTGAATAAGATAATTAGAATATCTTTATGAGTTATATTTATTTGCTTAAAATGTAAGACTTGTAATAATTTATTTGAGGTAGCAAGATTCGATGAGGTTTTGAGGATGAGTTAAGTACTTCCAAATTCATTCTTTCATTCATTTAGGATTATTTTTTGAAGGCAGACATCTCATCTACATTATTTTATATATAACCTATGACTTATATTAGAGCAAAGGTAATAAATTGCATCGCTTAATATAGCTCAATGAAATAAAAATTAGAAATTAAATGAATTAAAATGAAATCTATAAAATTTGTATTACTTATACAATATATTTGTTAGTTCATCATTATGTTTTATAAATCAAGTTTTAAATATTCAATATTTTATTCTAATGAATTTGTTTAGTATAAAATATGTTTGCTTGTAAAGAACAAATCATACACTTTTTAAGATAATGAATTAGTGATCTTCAAAATACATTAAAGTATTCAGCAAACTTCATGAATTGAAGATATGTACATAAGCTTTGAAAAGATTTGTTTATCATGAAATAGAATATTAGCTTATTAATTACAAGAAATATCTTAATTCCTATCACTTTCAAATCCTACATAAAGCACCCAAATTTATTCAATCTTTTTCTTTATTTAGAAAATATGTATGATTCAATTTTTCATTCAGTCCTTTCTTTGGTTAAATTTATCTTATGCATCTTTATTAAATTTCACTTGTTAAATTAAAAAATTAAAATCTAATAAAATAATAGTATCTAAAATTGCTTAATTCTCTTATTAATTTAGAAAATATGGTAAATTATATTTTTCGTTCAATTCCTTTTTAGTTAAATCTATCTTATATAATCTTTAATAACTTTCATGTCAATTATTAAAATTTAGATAAATAAAAAAATTAATTATGTTAAATTTTCTTAATTAAAATGAAAAAATTATTTTAGCCACATTCCAAAGCCATTGGTGCTCAAGTGCAAAGCTTTCAGGCTAAGCAAGTCTGAGCGAGCATTCACAAGCCTCGAGTCAAAAGACAGAACGAACTAAATGGGGTCGAGTCTAATGTTTGCCATTGTGCAATCTTGAAGCTCAGTTAAGGTAAGGTAAATAAAGGATCGAGTGACAGTATTCAAAGGATGCAATGGGTCGGGTTGGAACCATAACCATGTATAAACCTTTAAACATACAAATGCCTAAGGGGAATGAATTCCTGAGCACACGAGACAGAGCTAGCGTTAGTTTGGCTCGCACTGTACATCGATGAAGGTTATTATAAAGAGCAAATTCTGTGGCTATTTAACCTAGAATAACTCAAAGCCATATTATCAAGTATTTTTTGCAAACAAAAAGTGCAGCTCACATTGCACATTTTTAAACAGTGATCTTGATCCATCATATCCATTCAATCATCCCAATTGAATAGTCATATTGGATTTTGCTTTTTTATCTATCCTTGATTGGAGAATGGCTAAGGTTTTAGCTGCCTGTAAGCTTTGCTTCATATCTCTGATCGGATGATCTTAGTCTCATTTGAATTTATCAGATGATTAGAAATGTTTCCTCCTTGTCCTTAAATCACATGACTCCAAATTATCCATTTTCAATCATATTGTTGAAATCTTTCCCACCTTTATCGTTGATTAATCAAATGATCAAAGACTCATTCGACTTGATTGGATGACTGAGATCTAATCCATCTTGATCTAATCATCCACAACTCATCCACTTTTACACTTAATCTAATGGTCCATAACCTCTCCAAGTAGATCCAATGGCTCTAGTTGATCCTGCCTAACAACTATTTCCCTAGTTGTTATATGTCATTGTAGTTAACATTTTTAGAAGAAATTATTTAAGTTTTTTTGTAAAAGATTTTTAAGCTGTTTGACAATAGCTTTTGCTTGACTTTTTATGACTATAATAGAAAAATTTTATAAATACTTAATCATTATGAATGAAATAAAAAATAAATATTAATAACATTTTAAGATCTCAAAGAAGGGCGGCATCATATTCTACTGGCACAATCTCTCAACAATACCTATAACATAGTACTACTTGAAATTCCAAATTTTTTGAGCTAAGACTAAATCTTCTAAGCTTTCTTTTTCTCACTAATAAAAACATGGGTCATAGTTAAACCCATAAAAGCTAATAGGTTAAGAAAAATCTCAAGTTGTAACTCTTTTAATAATGAAGTATTTTTTTACCTCAGTTGGGGGTAAATGCAGGTTCTAGTTTGAACTGAATCACCTAAAAATTTTGGTGTATTATTTGAACTTTTATTTTTATTTTTTAATTAAAAAAATTATAAATTAACATATTTATAAATCAAGAATTTTTACAACATGAAATTATTTTTATAAAAAAATTTGAAAAATAAATATAATCCAAAAATTAGCAAAAATATTTTAAAATTCATAATTCACTCCCTTCTTATGGGATTCACACAAACTCATTTTGTTGTACTCATCACATAATATGATTAGTTATCATAAGGAATTAGACAAAGTTAAAATTAGGTAGTCCTTAGTTAAGTTGACAAATTATAATGTTCGTACACATACGATACTCTTATCATACATGTAATTTGTTGTTTTTCAAGAAGTGTTAATTGAGGCTTTAAACTTATGTGCTTTGTACAATATGATATATTTATCTTATTTGTATAATATGTTCTATAGTAGGATCAAACAAGGTTGTCAGATTGGGTGATATAGGTATGAACAAAAGTTTATTTTTTAATACATGAATGATCTATATATCATATTAATACAATAGATTTTTTGAAAGAGGTTTATTTTAGAGCTTAGGTTATGAGTGAGGTGATTTTTATAATAAAGGTATAATTTTCTTATCATACGAGTATGATCCTTAATTTATAAAGAGAGTTGTGAATGTGAAGGGCTTTGTACAAGCATGATATTTGTCATTGCATTGTTCAATCCTTTAAAAACTTGAGAGATGTAAAATTAGATTTGAAGAGTTATGCTATTCATACATATATGATGAACTCATCATATAATGATAGTCATCTATTGGAGGTGAAATGAAATAATCAGACTTATTTGATAAGTCAGACGATAAGCATATAGTTACATCGTATTTCTATAATCTTTGGATTAGACAATACAATCGGTGGAGAATTATGTGAACAACTAGTTTAATTGGTTTCTTAAAAAATATTGATCTAGCCATTGGGGATTGTTTAGAGTTATTGGAAAGTATACAATACACATAAAGACTAAACTTAAGAGAAAATATTAATGTCCACTTGCATATCTTGTGAAGAATAACAATTGAAAATCTTCATTATAAAAGAGAAGGGAAGAGTAAAACCATGTACTAAAGCATTGATATCATTTTATTGCCTCCATTCAACAATGAGCTAAGTTGCATGTTATTAGATATTTACTTTGAGTTCAGTTGTATATTCGTTTATATATTAGTTTAAATGTATTAGTGTGCTTCTTACTTAAATTAGTTTGTATTATAAAACCTTATAATTGAGTTTTTATTTTGATTCTTTTTACTATTATTAATACTTTGTAGTAAATTTTGTATTGGTATTTTAATGGTTATTATTGTATCCTCTAGACCATTATTATCGATATTTGACCTCTACCTAGCTATGATAACAAGGGAGTGGCTTAGTGGAAGCTTATCCATTTGACTTAGAGAGGATGTAAATTTGAGTTTAAATCAAACCACTTAAAAATTTTATTATGTTCTTTGCTTATTTGCACTTACAAGCAAAGGTTTTTAAAGTAAATAACTTTTCTAAAATAGTTTATAAGTGTTATTGAGAAAATAAAAGTTTTCTATGTTATATTACTTGTGTCATCATGCTCATTGAATTTTAACATATTGATCATAATGTGATCATTTTAGGGCACAACCTAAGTGAAGGCCCACTCCTTATTTTTAGTTCATCTTACTTGGATAAGCTAGTTTGAAATCCTTATCTCTCTTAACCATTTAAGATTTGATTGAAATCCTTCCTTTTTTATTTGTTGTCCCTATTGAGCCTATGAGATTAATGATCACAAAACCATGCTTGTATTATTTAATGATTTTTTGAGTTAATGAGAACTTATAGTCATTGATAATGAAAAAAGTGAATGATGGTAGAGTCAATGCATACAACATGGAGTGTATTGAAGCTTGGTGACCTTATAAATTTTTAAAGATTTTGATATAATTATAATTGTTAAAATATTACTCATGCAGATTTGTAATTTTTAGAATTTTAGCTTAGATCAAAACTATTTTGTAAATATTAAATATACAAATAATGGATAGTTGACTATGATAGAGTAGATTCATAATTTTGAGAATGTTAATACACTTATGATTGGTTTGATGGATGATCAATATAAAAATAATGAAATGCCAAAGGGACAAATTGTTAATTTGATCGATTATGATTTCCACCAACTTCTTGTGACCGTTTGACATTATGATTGAAGTGTCATTTGATAACAATTATTTGGGCAAAATAAAAGTGACACAAATAACTGATTAAAGGAATTATTTTCCTAATGCACGCATGCATGTAATCTGATTGCATGGGGTTTTTTCCTAATCTTGCCAATTATATATTAAGACACTTATAATAACTAACAGGGGAGAATTTGGGTTTAGGTCTTTATACGCAAAGGTTGTCGAGAGCTCGAGTGTGCAAAGATCGTTAGAGAGCTAAGTAGTGCCACTAAGAATCGCCTAAAACCACTAGAAGGAGGTGAGCCGAGGATATTATCGTTTACTATGTTTTGATTTTTGGAAAACAAAGGAGACAAAGCAGCTCAAGTAGAAAAATAATCATAAAAAAGAGAAAAGAGAAGTTGTGAAACTTTTAGAAAAGGTTATTATAGTTAAAGGAGGAGATTATAAGTAAGAGAATGAAGAGAAAAAAAGACAATAAAGGAAACTAAGCAATAGCTATCTAAGAAAAGGTAAATATTTAAGTAATTATTTATTAAATTTGTTTCAATTTTAAGTATATAATAGTATGGTTGCATTTGGTTTTAAGTAAAAATTATATTTAGAATAGTTTGGATGCAAGATTAGGAGATATGGATGTGGTTTGAAGTGAAATCAAGAAGTCTGCTGAGAAAATTAATTACTAATGCATATAATACAACTACATCATATGTATGATTAGCTAAACTCCCAATAAGAATAACAATTTTAAGGTTATGATAATAGGTTATATGAGGGATTGTATTAAGATGATACCATTAGCTATGTTAGTATCAAGATAACTAAGCTATAATTGAGATGTTAGGTTTATCACACAATGACGATATGAGTGTCATACTTATACAATGGATTGACTTGCTAAGTTTATCATATGAAAGAAATATAGATATTTGTTAAGTATGATGTATTTGAGATAAAATATTTGATCATATTGATACAATTATAGAGATCATACTAGATGATTCTTCATAAGCTTAAAGATAGAGAGTTAGTTAAACCATGTTTAGGATCATAGTAAAATTATTTTGATCTATTGTGTTGGATGATTAGTTTGAATTTAATAGAAACTTTACTAAGTATAAGAGATTAGATTAGCTCTTTATACATGATTGCAAGGTACATTGGTTCAAATTTTAATTTATAATAAGATCATACAACAGAAATCATACAAAGTAATAAGTTAAAAAGTTAATATATTGAATCATATAATATAATATTCATATCATATCAGTATAATTGATAGATGGAGTTAGTAGACTGATGAAAGAAAAGATAAGAATCATTAAGTATAATATGATTAATCATGTTATATGATTATTGAGGAATAAAAAAGAGAAGCTAAATCATATAGGTACATGTATATAATCATATTGTATGATTAAGATAATGTTTACTTGGGGCATCAAGCAAATCAAATAAAAAGATCATATAGAGGTTCTTATTATATAGTATGACTGAATTGATCATAATGAATGATCAATCAAAATTAAGGATAAAAAGCTTAATATGAAAAGAGAAGAAACTATGGTCAAACTTATACATCATGAATTATCATATAATATGATATCTTCATGATGATTAGATGATATATGAGAGTCATATAGTAATACAATTGGTTGATAAGGTAGCATGATGGAGAGAGATTATGTAGTCTGATGTGATGGATTATATTTGACAATTAGTAAGATGAATTTTATTAAATTAGAGAGAGATCATATGATATAATTCTAGTGACCATAATGTATCCATTAAAGCAATAAAAATAACAGAGCATTGGTCTTAAGGATCAGGTGATTGCACATGTATAATTTATCTTAGAATGCTTATTTACTTGTTAGATAGTATAATATGAAAGGAAATTATGCAAGTATAATTCAAGATAGTAACTTAATAGTCTATAAGAAATTAATATAATTTTAATTACTTATTAAATATGTCACATATAGAATATATGTTGAACATTACATATATATAGAAAAGGAAGTTAACTCTCAAAAATTTAGGTAGGTACACCTGATAACTTTATGTAAATATGTTAGTAAACTACCTTTTGTGTTTTCTATAAAATGATATTCTTTTCATACTATCTTTAGTTTAAGCTTCAAGATATTTGAATGTTCTTTATACAAATCTAATAATAGTATAATCATGTTTATATCATCTTATTATCATATATCTTATTCATGCATATTCTTTTATGGTATCGTATAACAAAAATATTGGCATGCAATGTAACAAAAAATTCTAAAAGGTAATGAATAAGGAAATAAGTTGGAATGTGAATATTTGGCTTATTTAATCATCAATTAAAAAAACTAAATAAAATTATTAGTATATCATTAAAGATCTTATCCTTATATATTCCTTAATTATATTATGATCTCACAAGGCAAAGATACCTATTTATAGCTACACGATATTGATATATATTATTAGGGCTAGGTTGGAATATATACATCATGATAGAGGGTGAGAATATCTCATTATATCTAATTGATATTGATATACATGGTGAAGGCAATCCTTTAAGATCTCATGATATTGGTTCTAAGTAATAGTAACCTAAATGGGAGAAATTTGAGTTACACATTAGGAATTAAATAAATATGAACATAATAGACTTATCTTTATAAGAAATAAATAGTTGAGTCTCACAAAATATAAAAAATAAGAAATAAAAAATAAATAAATGTATATGTGCATATTTATCCTTTATGTTAGATTTATCAGTTTTCTTATATTATGATTTATTTTATTATGAACATTAATTTTTCAATTATCATGACACAATTATATCTTTTTTATTATAATATTATTTTAATTTATTATTATCTTATTGATTTATCTATTGTGCTATTTAGAATTCTATTAGTATTTATATCACATATAATATATTTAGTGCATTAAAACATATGAGCTTAGATGTTATGGATGAGGATTTTACTTATTAGCTTACACGGTTGTTAGTCTTTTGTGTTTTTATGTTAAGAGCATATTACAATTGTTATTGTAACAGGCCTAGTTTTCTCTTATTTGTATTTTTATAATTTTTTTTTATAGAAAGAGCTCTGTGAGACGAATCCAACGATGTTTAATTTGTAATTTTCGGAGCTCTAATGAATAAATTATGAATTTTTGAAGATTTGGGATAAATTTGTAACGTAGAGGATAGATCTATAAATTTTAAATGTCGGCTTAGTTCAAATCTGATTGGCGGAGGATATATTTGCAAATATAAAATTTATAGGGGGTTTTATGCAAAAGAGCTGTTTTACGAGACACCTGGCCGTTGCTTCGGGAGAGTTTGACACATATCTGCAGCAGCGTTTATATAATCGGGTGAATTACGTTGCGAAAATTCGACTGCATGCAGCTGCAAGGAGAGATTCCGGAGTGCGAGGTTCTGCAACAAACGTTACTGCGGCGAGAGTTTTCTTAAGGAAGAGATTCCGACAGCAGCCACCGTACTCTTCGAGGAATTTCGGCACGCGACGGTGAAAGTCGGCGAGGGTTCCGTAAGGTAAGGAAAACGCGAATTTCTTTGTCGTCATTGTGTAAGGGTTCTTTTTTCGGTAAGCGACGGAGATCGAGAGGGGTTGATTTGGCCGACGGGAGACGCCGGAGGTCTCGAATTTCGCCGGCGAAAGGTTTCGGTTTCGCCGAACGCGACAGAGAGAGAGAGGGGGCGGCGTGAACCGGTCCAGGCTTGGACCGGGTTACGCTGAACCGGATGCCGAGCCCGCGGTCCAGCACGTCGAGTGCGTGGTCCAGCGCGCCGAGCACGCGCGGTCCAGCGCGCTGGAAGCGGGCGGTCCAGCACCGCGAAAGAAAATTTTGGGAAAAAAATGCCGTTTGGAAAAGCTTTTAGAAAGCTTTTCTGCGCGGGCGGTCTTGCGCCGAGCGTACGCGCGCGGTCCAGCGGCAGTTCAGTGCCGCGTAAGCCCATTTTTGGGATTATTTTGGGGTGTGTTTGGGAAAGCTTTTAGAAAGCGATTTTTGACTAATAAGTATATTTAAATTAATTATTTTTGTATTTTATGGGCTTGTAGGACATCAAGAAGAAGCAGAAGTGAGTAAGATAGTTGGTACAGCAAATTGAGGTAGATAGATTCCTAACCCTGTGATGTAGCACATTACTATGTATTTGCTTTACATGATTTTCTTTCAGTTACATGGTATTTGGTTGTTCTATATGTTGATGTTTCTTTCATTTGCATGACAACTAAAAAGGAAAGAAATAATATGGTACAATATGCTAAAGAAAGAGACGAAATAATATGGCATGAAACGTCTTTTGATATGGCATGAGTTGATGTTTGGGAAATGACAAATATATAAAAATGGATTCCCAGAGAACATTATCCTCACCACTAGGCTCAGCGTGTGGGATCGCAGGGTATCGATCTTCTGATCAGATATCTGCCTAGTGTTATGTGCTATGACTCCATGATGATTACACCAGGCTCAGCGTGTTAGATCGCAGGGTATGGTACCATACCTGCCTGGTGGCACTAGGCTCAGCGTGTTGGATCGCAGGGTATCGATCTTCGGATTAGATATCTGCCTAGTGTTATGTGCTTGGTTGGATGCCGGCTATAGGACAGTCATTGATGATTGGATCCAGAGGATAATGCGTCAAAGGGAATTGGGCCCGGTAATAAGACACTATATAAGGAACTTGCATTCTTTATGGTTTTCATTTGGCTTTTTCTTATATGTATGTATGACATTCATCTTTACTGTTAATGGTATTTGTTATACCTTGTTATTTTCTTGGTTCACTATGTGGATTTATCTACTGAGATTTTATAAAATCTCATTTAGTGCTTACATCACAGGTCATGAAATCACTGCACCGAGAACTGGGAATGATGCTGTTACAGGAGAGCCCTTTCCAAGAGATGTGTGAGAGGGATAATTTTAGTGTGATTAAATGTTTAAAAAAAACATGTCTTTATATATATATACTTTGGATTTTGAGTTAGTGTTTGTCTTATCGTCGGGTCTCCACCTTTGGTTTGTTTATTTGTCCTCACTTAAATGCTGTATTTGGCGACTCTGATGATAACTTTGTTATATAGTGGTATTAGATGTCGGTGGGGGCTTGACAGTTATTGTAACAGCCCTAGTTTTATCTTATATTTTTTATAGAAAGAGCTCTGTGAGACGAATCCAACGATGTTTAATTTGTAATTTTCGGAGCTCTAATGAATAAATTATGAATTTTTGAAGATTTGGGATAAATTTGTAACGTAGAGGATAGATCTGTAATTTTTAAATGTCGGCTTAGTTCAAATCCGATTGGCGGAGGATATATTTGCAAATATAAAATTTAGAAGGGGTTTTCTGCAAAAACGTGGTTCACGAACCAAGGCTTATCAGTTTCGACCGCGTTTATAAAAGGCCGACCGAGGTGCGTTTGGAAAAGCGCTTCTGCGAAAAACGGCGGCGAAGAGTTACAGGAGTGCGACGGCGAGATTTCGGAGAAATATCTTAAAGAAGTTTCTGCACGCTACATTAACATCCAACGAGGATTCCGGGAGCATTGGACGCGACAGTAACGGCCGGCGAGGATTTCCGGCAAGCGACAGTGAAGGCCGGCGAAGGCTTCCGTAAGGTAAAAAAATATTTTTTTTATTATTCGTCGTTAGGGTTATTTAATTTTCCGGTGAGCGGGGGAGACCGAGAGGAGGAAGCCGAGCCGGATTCGGTCGATTCAGCACATGAAACAGCCGATCCAGCGCCGGCGAAAGATTTCGGCTTCGCCGGACGCGAGAGAGAGAGGGGGGACTGCGTGAACCGGTCCAGGCTTTGGACCGGGTTACGCCGTTGAATCGGATGCGGAGGCGCGCGGTCCAGCACGTCGAGCGCGCGGTCCAGCGCCCAGCGCGTGCGGTCCAGCACGCCCAGCGCCCGGTCCAGCGCCCAGAGCGCGCGGTCCAGCGCCCAGCGCGCGCGGTCCAGCGCCCCGCGCGCGCGGTCCAGCGCGCCCAGCGCCCGGTCCAGTGTCGCGGGCGGTCCAGCGCCTGCGTAAGCCAGATTTACTTTTTGAAAATCCGTTTGGAAAAGCTTTTAGAAAGCTTTTTCTGCGCGGGCGGTCCAGCGCCGAACGTGCGCGCGGTCCAGCGGGCGGTTCAGTGCCGCGTAAGCCCATCTTTTGGGATTAGTTTGGGGTGTGTTTGGGAAAGCTTTTAGAAAGCAGAATTTTTAACTATTTGGGAATAATTTTTAGAAAAAGCAACTTTTAGCAAATAAACATATTTTAACTTGATTATGTTTGCACTATGGCCTTGTAGGACATCAAGAAAACCAATTAGAAGTTGACAAGAAAAATTTGGTACAACAAATCCAGGTAGAATAATTTTCTAACCCTGTGATGTAGCACGATATTATGTGTTTTTACATGCTTTTCTTACTGTTATAGAATTTTGATTGTTGCATATGTTTATGGTATAAAAAGAAAGGAATATTATGGTGTGGATTATTTATGCATTTGCATGAAAAACTGAAAAGAAAGAAATAACATGGAAAGAAAGAATATGATACAATATGCTAAAGAAAGAGATGAAACAATATGGCATGAAAGGACTTTTGATATGACATGGATTGATGTTTGGAAAATGACAAATAAAACAATGGGATTCCCAGAGAACATTATCCTCACCACTAGGCTCAGCGTGTGGGATCGCAGGGTATCGATCTTCGGATCAGATATCTGCCTAGTGTTATGTGCTATGACTCCATGATGATTACACCAGGCTCAGCGTGTTGGATCGCAGGGTATGGTACCATACCTGCCTGGTGGCACTAGGCTCAGCGTGTTGGATCGCAGGGTATCGATCTTCGGATCAGATATCTGCCTAGTGTTATGTGCTTGGTTGGATGCCGGCTATAGGACAGTCATTGATGATTGGATCCAGAGGATAATGCGTCAAAGGGAATTGGGCCCGGTAATAAGCACAATATAAGGAACTTGCATTTCTTTATGACTTTCATTTGACATTATCTTATATGTATGTATGACATTCATCTTTACTGTTAATGGTATTTGTTATGCCTTTTATTTTCTTGGTTAAATATGTGGATTTATCTACTGAGATTTATAAAATCTCATTTAGTGCTTACATCACAGGTCATGAAACCACTACACCGAGAACTGGGAATGATGCTGTTACAGGAGAGCCCTTTCCAAGAGATGTGTGAGAGGGAAAATTTTAGTGTGATTAAATGTTTAAAAACATGTCTTTATATATATACTTTGGATTTTGAATTAGTGTTTGTCTTACCGTCGGGTCCCCACCTTTGGTTTGTTTATTTGTCCTCACTTAAATGCTGTATTTGGCGACTCTGATGATAACTTTGTGACATAATGGTATTAGATGTCGGTGGGGGCTTGACAAGGTGGTATCAGAGCTTTGGTTTAGAAATAGGTGGGAAATGAGTGTGAGGACACCAACACAGCATATGCATTTGCATCTTTAGTGTTATTTCTCATAGAGATATTAGTTGTTAAATAACTTATATGGTTTTGTAGGATTGCAATATCCTTTACATCATGGAAAGATCTGAATCTGGAAATATGGAAAAGGAAAAAGAAAGAGAGCAACAAGGAGATACCTAGCAGGAATTAGCGCAAACTCTAGTCTCTTTGTTACGATCCATTGGAAGCACTAGTAGTCACAGAGAAGAGGCATCTATTGATTTAGTGGTTGACCAATTTCAGCGGATGCACCCTCCTTCTTTTGCTGGGGATGAGGATCCTATGGTTGCTGAAAACTGGCTAGAACAAATAAATATTATCTTTGAAGGAATATCTTGTCCAGATAATAGAAAAGTGGCTTTGGCAATTTTGGTACTCAAAGATGCTGCTAGATTGTGGTGGAGTTCTCGACATCGACTTTGATTTTCTAGCCGACCAATGAAAGATATTTCCTGGGAAGATTTTACAAAAGAATTTGAGCAATGGTATATGCCTCTGTCAATCAAAGCCAAAATGAGGGAAGAATTGAATAATCTCAGGCAAGAAAAACTATCAGTTACTGCATATGAAATCAAATTCTCCCACTTAGCTAAATATGTACCCCAGTTAGTAACACCTGAAGAACAACGATGTTACATGTTTCGACGAGGTTTACGGGATGAAATTCGGGCAGCTTTAGTAGCCGTTCGAACAACAAACTATGTGGAGTTACTGGAGCATGCCCGCACGGTTGAGCTCGAACTCAGTTTGTTGGCAACTAGCAAAGAGGAAGAGAAGAAAAGAATTGATCCTCTAAAGTCTAAATTCAGATTCACAGGAAAAAGAGGTAGTTCGAGTTTTTCAAGAGAAGAAACGTCCACTCATTCAAGATTTAGTAGGTTCAGACCATATGGACCGAGTACTAGCAGAACTAGTTGGCGTTCAGATGGGACGAGTAGATGCGTGAAATGTGGAAAATGGCATATGGGAGAATGCAGATCAGAGTTTATCCGACCAGTCAGATGTTACATATGCGAAGAACTAGGGCATTTTGCTCGAGATTGCCCAAAGTTATTTGAATTGAAAAATGTCAGTGCTTCAACCAGTGGAGGTAGAGAGGATGCAAGTCGAGGTAGAGGCCGCGGATCTACGACAACTTCAGGTGCTGTGGTTAGAGGTGGAGCAACAGGAAGGGGAGGTCAGGCACGTATTTATTCGATCACTCAGCAAGATGCTCCACACTCTACTGATGTTATTATAGGTATGCTCGTGTTATACAAATTTTTTTTTTTTTTCATATACTCTTTGATTTTGGAGCCTCTTATTCTATTATATTCATTAATGCACTCTATTAATATCATTATATAGGTATGTTAGTGTTTCATAATTTACCTGTTTCTGTACTTTTTGATTGTGGAGCATCACATTCCTTTATATCCATCACTGCATCAAGACGAATAAATGTCATATTACACTCCATGAAAGATCTATTAATAGTGAAAATGCCGGATGGAAATAGTATCAGTGTAGAAAATTTTATTGAAGATGAGATAGACATCAGAGGAAAACAATTCTCAGTATTGCTACACATCTTACCTCTGACAGAATTTGACATAATCCTTGGCATGGATTGGCTGTTCGAGCATAAAGTAAAAATAGATTGTTATGAAAAGAGAATTGAAATCCCAATCCCTGGAGAAGATAAATTAATTTACTTCGGCCAAGGAAGGAAAATTCCTTTAATATCTATGCTCAAGGCACAAAAGCTACTTGGCAAAGGATGCGAAGGATGCTTGGTATCTATTGTGGATTTGGACATGAAATTTTGTAAACCCACAGAGGTACCAGTTGTTCAGGAATATCTAGACATTTTTCCAGAAGAGTTGCCTGGATTACCTCCTGATAGAGAAATAGAATTTGAAATTCAGTTGATTCCAGGCGCTGAGCCAATTTCCAAAGCTCCTTATCGTATGGCACCAGCCGAGCTTCAAGAATTAAAGGTGCAAATTCAGGAATTATTAGACAAGGGATTTATCAGACCCAGTGTATCCCCATGGGGTGCACCTATTTTGTTTGTGAAGAAGAAAGATGGTAGTCTTCGCATGTGTATTGACTACCGGGAAATCAACAAAATTACTATCAAAAATAAATATCCTTTGCCACGGATTGATGATCTATTTGATCAGTTGCAAGGAGCAGCAATATTTTCAAAAATTGACCTGAGATCTGGATATCATCAACTGAAAATTAAGACAGAAGATGTTTCCAAAACAGCTTTCAGGACCAGGTATGGGCACTATGAATTTTTAGTGCTACCTTTTGGACTGACAAATGCACCAGCAGCTTTTATGGATTTGATGAATCGCGTGTTCAAGAAATATTTAGATCAGTTTATCATTATCTTCATTGATGATATATTGATATATTCTAAATCCCTAGAAGAACACGCTGCACATCTACATTTAACATTACAGACTTTGAAAGAAAATCAGCTATTTGCTAAATTCTCTAAATGCGAATTTTGGCTGTCCAAGGTCTTGTTTTTGGGGCATATAGTGAGTGCAGAAGGAATCTCAGTTGATCCTCAGAAGATTTCTGCCATTGTAGATTGGCCAAGGCCTACAACAGTAACAGAAGTTAGAAGTTTCTTGGGTTTGGCTGGGTATTACAGGAAGTTTGTGAAAGGCTTTTCCCAAATAGCCTCACCCTTAACAAATTTGACGCGAAAAGCAATAAAGTTTGAATGGGATGCAGCTTGTGAAGATAGCTTCCAAATATTGAAGAATAAATTGGTTTCAGCCCCAATTCTAACATTACCAGAAGGCACAGAAGGTTATCATATATACAGTGATGCATCTTTGCAAGGTCTTGGCTGTGTATTGATGAAAAATAAGAAAGTAATTGCTTATGCATCTAGACAGCTTAAGATACATGAAAAGAATTATCCTGTGCACGATTTGGAGTTAGCAGCTATAGTTTTTGCCTTAAAAATCTGGAGGCATTATTTGTATGGAGTTAAGTGTGTGGTTTTCACTGATCATCAGAGTTTAAAGTATATTTTTACTCAGAAGGAACTAAATCTCAGGCAACGAAGGTGGCTGGAGTTTATTAAAGATTATGATGTGGAAATCACTTACCATCCTGGGAAAGCGAATGTGGTCGCTGATGCTCTTAGCAGGAAAGCTAGTATTAGTAGCATTTTGACTATCACAGAAGAAAAACAATTAATTTTTGAGATGGATAAATTACAACTAGAAGTAGATATTCGAATAAATACGGCTTTGCTGGCACACTTATCAGTAAGACCAGATTGGTTGGCCTCTATTAAAGATGATCAGGGAGAAGATCTTGAATTGCAAAAGATAATACAGAGGGTTCAGGAAGGACAGGAATCTACTTTTCAATTAGACCAGGCTGGTTTACTTAGATTTCAAGGCAGGTTATGCATACCAGCACATCAACAACTTAGGGATTTGTTATTAAAGGAAGCTCATAACTCTCGATATTCAATACATCCAGGCGAGAATAAAATGTATCAAGAATTGAGACAACAATACTGGTGGCCAGGATTGAAGAAGGATGTTTCTAACTGGGTTCAAAAATGCTTAATTTGTCAGCAGGTGAAAGGAGAGCAACAAAAACCTGGGGGGTTGTTGCAGTCATTACCTATTCCAGAATGGAAATGGGAGGAAGTGGCAATGGATTTTGTGATCGGTTTGCCTAGGTCACCTGCAGGTCATGACTCAATCTGGATAATTGTTGATAGGCTAACAAAATCTGCTCACTTTTTAGCTGTTAAAACTACTTATTCTGCAGAGAAGTTAGCTCAGGTATATGTGAGTCAGATTATCAGATTGCATGGGATTCCAAAAGTCATTATATCTGACAGAGACCCTAAATTTACTTCTCACTTCTGGAAGAATGTGCATCAAGCTTTTGGTACGAGATTGCGTTTCAGCACAGCCTTTCATCCTCAAACAGATGGTCAAACAGAGAGAACTATCAAAACCTTGGAAGATTTGCTACGACTTTGCATCTTGGATTTTGGTGGAGATTGGGAAAGCCACTTACCTTTGGTGGAATTTGCTTATAATAATAGCCATCAGTCCAGCATTGAGATGGCACCCTATGAAGCGCTGTATGGGAGAAAATGTCAATCACCTTTGTGCTGGAATGAAGGGAAGGAAAGAAATTTGCTCGGTCCTAGATTTGTTGAAGAAGCAACAGAAAAGATCAGAATTATTCAAGACAGAATAAAAACAGCTCAGGACAGACAAAAGAAGTATTATGACGCAAAACATCGAATGGTTGAGTTCCACGAGGGGGAACATGTTTTTATCAAGGTGAGTCCAACAAAAGGTGTCATAAGATTTGGAAGAGCAGGAAAATTGAAGCCTAAATTCATTGGTCCTTTCCAAATCCTAAGAAGGGTTGGACAAGTGGCATACCAAATTGCTTTGCCTCCTCAATTGTCAGGTGTGCATAATGTGTTCCATGTCTCATCTTTGCGAAGATATGTTTCAGATCCCTCCCATGTTGTTAGTTATATGGACCCAGATATAGAAATTCAAATGGATTTGACATATCCCGAACTGCCTGTGAGAATACTTGATAGGCAGGAGAAAAAGCTCAGAAATAAAATCATTCCTATGGTTAAAGTCCTATGGAATGGTCAAACAGAAAGAGAAGCTACATGGGAAGTAGAGACAGATATGATCGGTCAGTATCCAGAACTGTTCTAAATTTCGGGACGAAATTTTTGTAAGAAGGGAAGATTGTAACAGCCCTAGTTTTATCTTATATTTTTTATAGAAAGAGCTCTGTGAGACGAATCCAACGATGTTTAATTTGTAATTTTCGGAGCTCTAATGAATAAATTATGAATTTTTGAAGATTTGGGATAAATTTGTAACGTAGAGGATAGATCTGTAATTTTTAAATGTCGGCTTAGTTCAAATCCGATTGGCGGAGGATATATTTGCAAATATAAAATTTAGAAGGGGTTTTCTGCAAAAACGTGGTTCACGAACCAAGGCTTATCAGTTTCGACCGCGTTTATAAAAGGCCGACCGAGGTGCGTTTGGAAAAGCGCTTCTGCGAAAAACGGCGGCGAAGAGTTACAGGAGTGCGACGGCGAGATTTCGGAGAAATATCTTAAAGAAGTTTCTGCACGCTACATTAACATCCAACGAGGATTCCGGGAGCATTGGACGCGACAGTAACGGCCGGCGAGGATTTCCGGCAAGCGACAGTGAAGGCCGGCGAAGGCTTCCGTAAGGTAAAAAAATATTTTTTTTATTATTCGTCGTTAGGGTTATTTAATTTTCCGGTGAGCGGGGGAGACCGAGAGGAGGAAGCCGAGCCGGATTCGGTCGATTCAGCACATGAAACAGCCGATCCAGCGCCGGCGAAAGATTTCGGCTTCGCCGGACGCGAGAGAGAGAGGGGGGACTGCGTGAACCGGTCCAGGCTTTGGACCGGGTTACGCCGTTGAATCGGATGCGGAGGCGCGCGGTCCAGCACGTCGAGCGCGCGGTCCAGCGCCCAGCGCGCGCGGTCCAGCGCGCCCAGCGCCCGGTCCAGTGTCGCGGGCGGTCCAGCGCCTGCGTAAGCCAGATTTACTTTTTGAAAATCCGTTTGGAAAAGCTTTTAGAAAGCTTTTTCTGCGCAGGCGGTCCAGCGCCGAACGTGCGCGCGGTCCAGCGGGCGGTTCAGTGCCGCGTAAGCCCATCTTTTGGGATTAGTTTGGGGTGTGTTTGGGAAAGCTTTTAGAAAGCAGAATTTTTAACTATTTGGGAATAATTTTTAGAAAAAGCAACTTTTGGCAAATAAACATATTTTAACTTGATTATGTTTGCACTATGGCCTTGTAGGACATCAAGAAAACCAATTAGAAGTTGACAAGAAAAATTTGGTACAACAAATCCAGGTAGAATAATTTTCTAACCCTGTGATGTAGCACGATATTATGTGTTTTTACATGCTTTTCTTACTGTTATAGAATTTTGATTGTTGCATATGTTTATGGTATAAAAAGAAAGGAATATTATGGTGTGGATTATTTATGCATTTGCATGAAAAACTGAAAAGAAAGAAATAACATGGAAAGAAAGAATATGATACAATATGCTAAAGAAAGAGATGAAACAATATGGCATGAAAGGACTTTTGATATGACATGGATTGATGTTTGGAAAATGACAAATAAAACAATGGGATTCCCAGAGAACATTATCCTCACCACTAGGCTCAGCGTGTGGGATCGCAGGGTATCGATCTTCGGATCAGATATCTGCCTAGTGTTATGTGCTATGACTCCATGATGATTACACCAGGCTCAGCGTGTTGGATCGCAGGGTATGGTACCATACCTGCCTGGTGGCACTAGGCTCAGCGTGTTGGATCGCAGGGTATCGATCTTCGGATCAGATATCTGCCTAGTGTTATGTGCTTGGTTGGATGCCGGCTATAGGACAGTCATTGATGATTGGATCCAGAGGATAATGCGTCAAAGGGAATTGGGCCCGGTAATAAGCACAATATAAGGAACTTGTATTTCTTTATGACTTTCATTTGACATTATCTTATATGTATGTATGACATTCATCTTTACTGTTAATGGTATTTGTTATGCCTTTTATTTTCTTGGTTAAATATGTGGATTTATCTACTGAGATTTATAAAATCTCATTTAGTGCTTACATCACAGGTCATGAAACCACTACACCGAGAACTGGGAATGATGCTGTTACAGGAGAGCCCTTTCCAAGAGATGTGTGAGAGGGAAAATTTTAGTGTGATTAAATGTTTAAAAACATGTCTTTATATATATACTTTGGATTTTGAATTAGTGTTTGTCTTACCGTCGGGTCCTCACCTTTGGTTTGTTTATTTGTCCTCACTTAAATGCTGTATTTGGCGACTCTGATGATAACTTTGTGACATAATGGTATTAGATGTCGGTGGGGGCTTGACAGTTATGGACTTTGTATAGTATTTTTTTTGGATTGGATGATTATGTAGAGTACTATAGTTAGATCATTTATTTATATCGATATTTCATGATTAATGTTTAGATTTTATCTCATTGTTTGGTCTCCACCTATGATTTTTTATGCTTCACCTGTTGATTTAATTCTGCATAAGTTTTAAGTTTTATGATAATTATGTAAATGATGAGGTAGGGTCTTGATATGTTGATATCAGAGCTCTGGTTCAAAATTGGTAAGATATGCGAGTGAGGACACCAGCACAAAATACACATATGCATCATTTTAGTTATAAGGAATTACATGTAAAAAAATTATAGATTGTAAGGTTCAAATTAGAGCTACAAATAAAAAAGAAATTGATAATAAGGACAAACAAAAAGGAAAAACATAACAACACAGACCAATTTAAGATTATTAACAAAGGAAAAGGTGAGTAAAGGAAAAAAAGAATAAGTGTGGTAAATGTGATCTATGGCATTAAGAAAATTGTTGACTACATATGATAATAATAATAAGATATTTGATATGTAAATAATTAAGGCATATTTTTAAGTTATCTTAAAGTAAAAGATATCAAGCTATCTCTTATAAGTCATGATCAAGAAGAATTTAGTTGTTAGATTAGTATGAAATATAAGAGAAACAACAAATGTAAAGGGATGTTCCAAGATTTAGAACTCAAAGCTTCTTATGCACACATGGAGGTGGACTTAGCATTAGAAGTTATGAAAATTAGCAAAGGTAAGATAATAGATCACAATAAGAAAGGTTTTAAGCCAAAAAAAGATAATGAGATGTTTTTTATATAGGAAACCTCTGGAAGTCAAAGCATAAGGAGATCTTTAGGAATTGGAAAAGGACAAACACTTAATGAAAAATAAGTTCCTTTACAATGGTAGGTGTTGTAGATGAAAAAATACTACTCTAATGGATCTTTAACCATTTAATATTGAAAATGTTATAGAGTTGGAGGTTACTACATATATGTGACATTTTAGTATTTTATTATTTTTGTTATTATGCAAAATATAGACAATTTGGTTATTTTTGTAAAATGTGGTGATTGGATTGGGGTTTTAATTTTTTATAATAAATTTATTAGTCAATTAAGACAAAATTAACGTATTCTTTCTAAAAGAAAATATTTAAATAATTAATTTAGAGTAGGTGAAAACAAAGGATAAATAATATTATGGAATTAGGAAAATAAAATTTTGTAAAATAATTACTAGAAATAGAAATTGTTTACCTTGACATTTGGAAAAAAATTCTTGTTTTGGTGATAACAATATCAACATCAATAAGATGGAAATATGTTCAACATTGGAAGAATGTACTTGATAAATTCCAAAGGAATGTTGAAAGTAGAAAATAAGAAGATATTATTATGAATTTTATGGTGAAGTAACTTAATTTTAGTAATTTATGTTTCAATAAGGATGATTAATTAACTACATCAAATAAGATTTTTAGCTACTAATTAGTTCTATTTATTTGAACTAAAGTACAAGTTTATTTTATATATCAAAAGCCATAGTGATAGAGACTTTGATAATTGAACAAAATGAGAGAATATATTATGTTAAGATTTTAACTTATTGGCAAAACTACATAAAAGTTCTGATTATCTAAAACCAAGTAGAAGCAGCCTAAAGTAAAAGGATGATGTTGAAGCTAAAACACCAATCACTTAAATTTAAGGAATCTAAACATATTTGGATTTCCATATGGTGTTATTAGTCTTGGAAGACTAAGAAATTCATACTATATTATATGTTTTTTCTTAAAAAGTAAGTTTTAGATCCTTGTGAGAATTTGAAATGTGATAAACTTGAATGTATATGAAGATATTAGTGTGAAGAATATAAAGAGGTAAGAGAATAAGTAATTTAAGGAGAAAACATCATATAGATAATCTAATAGAAAGAGAAGTTATGTAGAGAAACAAAATTTGTTAAAATTGTGCAGGTTTTAACACTTTTTTAACTTTTGAGATGAAACTTTTACAAGAAGAAAAGATTGTAATATCTTTGACATTTATAACTAGAATTTTGTAAAATTTTTGGACAAATTTTTTGTAGGAAAAAAGATTGTAACAACCCTCGTTTTGTCTCAGTTAAAATGAAAAAAATTCTAGATTCAAGTCACGAAGATTATAAGTAGGTGTGATCAAACTTGATAAGTTAATTTCTTGAAATATTTTTTATATAAAAAATATTAAAATAATGATATAGTATTGGAAAGTATGTCATAAGCTTAAATTTGGTCATAAACATTATTTAAGCATATCAATAACAAGAGCACTAAGAGACAAATCTAATAGCATTAAGTTTATAATTTTTGAAGATATAAGAAATTTTTTATGATTTTTAAAAATTCAAATATATTTATAATTTTTAAAATTTTACTCAAGGTAGATTTATAATTTTTTAAATTAACCTTATGTTACAACTAATTTGTGGAGGAAAGATATGCAAATAATGGAAAGTCAACTATATTAGAATAATCTATAATTTTGAGAATATCGATACAATTATAAATGGTTTGGTAGTTAATAGATTTAAAAATAATGAGATGTAAGAGAGGCAAAAAAGTAATAATTATTTATCCATAATAGATGTGTAAAAAATTGATTAAAGGTATTAATTTTCTAATATGCATGCATATAATCTAATTATACTTGTCTTTCTTCCCAATCTTGCTAATTATATATTAAGAAGTTTGTAAGTGGATGAGGGAGAATTAAAGTTCGGGTCTTTATGTGCAGAGGTTCTCAAGGGATCGAGTGTATGGAGACCATCGAAGAGCTGAGTAGTGTTACCAAGAATTATCAAGAACTATTAGGAGGAGGTTATCGATTACTATGTTGCAATGTCTTACCAATAAAGGAGAAGCAGCAACTTGGGTAAAAAGAAAACCCATAAGAAAGAGGATGAAGAAGTTGTGGAACCTTTAGGAAAGCTTAGTTTAGTTAACGAAGGACTTAGAAGCAAGAAAATGAGGAGAAGAAAGTTTATAGTAGAAAAATAGGAAAAGAAATGGAGCAGTAATGACCTACGAAGAGATAAGCATTTAAGTAATTATTTGTTAAATTTCTTTCAGTTTTAAGTATATAACAACATAGTTGCATTTAGTTTTAAGTAAATTTTTAAAATAACTTGGATGGAAGACAAAGTGAATTGGATGTGTTTTGAAGTAAAACTAGGAGGCTCAAGCTAAAAACAATAGTTGTTGAAGCATATCATACAACTATATCGTAAGGTAAAATCTTCTAAAAACTCGACAAGAATAAGAGTTTAAATTGAATCATATGGTATGATATTTATATCATATTAGTATGATTGATGGATTAGATCAATAAACTAATGAGAGAGAAAATAAAAATCATTATGCATGATGAGTTTACCATACTGTTTAATTATTAAGGAATAAAAGTGAATAATTGGACTAGATACTATATCATATAGGTATGACTTCTAGATTATACAATCGAAATAAAAGCATACTTAAGGTATCAAAAAAGTCAATGAGAAGGCTCATATAAAGGGTCTTATTATATAATATGGCTGAGTTGATTATACTAGATGATTAATCAGAGCTATAGATAAAATAACTAAGTTTGGAGAAAAAAGATTACGATTAAACTTGTAAATTGTGAATCATCATACTGGATGATGTCTTGGAAATAGATTAATAGTGAAAATGTATTGCATGAGCGAGGAGATCATATTATACTATGAAAGAAACAATGATTTGACCCATCGTAGTAGTATGATTGGTCAACAAGGTAATGAGATGAAAAGACAAAGAATGTGAGTCACACAATATTATATTATGAATCATATTGGAGATTAGTTAGTAAAAAGAATTATGATAAAGCAAAGGGAGATCACATTGTACAATTTTAGTGATTGTAAGGTAGTACATAACCAATAAGAATAATAGAACACTAGTTTTGAGGATATGATGGAATGATTAGGTGATTGTACTTGTGCAATTTATCTTAGGATACTTAATTACTTGTTTGATCATGGGAACCAATCAAGATAGTAACTTAAGAATCTAAAAAGAATTAATATGATTCTAATTGTTTACTAAACATGTCATATATAAGATATATGTTGATCATTCATATAAATTGTATTGTAAAAAATTAAAAAAAAGATTAAGATTAGAAAAAAAATCAATTCTTGGATTCAGATATATATATATATATATATATATATATATATATATATATATATATATATGATAACTATTATATAAATATATTAAACTATTTTTTATTCTTCATAAAATGATATTTTTTTTTATGTTATCTTTAGTTTAAGCATCAAGATATTTGAACGTTGTATATGTAAATCTAGTAATAATATGATTATATTTATATCACCTTATTATTAGGTTTCTTATTCATATGTTATCTTTTATGATATTTTATAATAAAGATATCAACATATAATATAATAAAAAATCCTGTAACATAATAAATAAGGAAATGATTTAGAATGTGAATAATTGACATGCTTAATCATCGCTTAAGAAAAAGGAATAAAATGATCGATATACCCTTAAAGTCATTATCCTCATATGTGCTTGGATCATATTATGACCTCATAAGACAAAGATACCCATTATGGCTACACAATACTGATACGCATAATTAGGATAATATTATCTCATATACATGATACAAGTGAAGACATCTTATTATATCTAAATGATATTAATATACAAGATGAGGATAGCCTTTTAAGGTGAGAAAATCTTATGAAATCTTATGATATTAGTTCTAAAAGATAGTGATTTGATGAGAAAATTTTGAACTATATATTGTGCATGAAATGAATACAAAAATAATAGACTTATTTTTATAAAAATAAATAACTGAGCCATGCAAAATTTAATAAATGAGAAATGAGAAAATAAATAAATATGCATATACATATTTATCCTTTATGCTAGATTTATTAGTTTTCTCATATCATAACTTATTTTATTATGAATATTAGTTGTATATTATAATGATATAATTATACCTTTTTAGCTACAATATTATTTTTATATGTTATTATTTTTTAATTTACTTGATGAATAGTTTAGAGTCTCATTAATATTTATATCATAGATAATATATTTTTTATATAAAAAAATGTTTGATTAGATATTATAAATGAGTGTTTTATTTATTATCTGGCATAATGGTTGGTAATTTATAAGATTTTGTATTAATTACATATTTAAATCTATGTAGATTTGGTATAATATTATTTTGAATTAGATGGTTATGTGCAGTGCTATAATCAGATCATTTACTTATATTAATATTCATGATTATTATTTTTATTTTTGTCTCATCATCAGGTTTTTACTCAACATTTTTGTGTTCTCTTCTATTTAATTATGTATAACCTTTGATTTTTATTATGATTATGTAAATTGTGAAGTGAGGCTCAAACAATAAGTTCATGAGAATGCTCAATAAAGATTATCCATTCAATCTTTTATTTGATTAATAGCTATTTTGGATTATACTTGTATAAAATAGAAATCAAACAAGTACAATTAGTTTATGAAGATGCTTAATAGACATCATCTATCTTATTTATTTTTTAACATATAATTGTTATGCATTATACAAGTAAAGAATAGAGATTAGACAAGTGCAATAAGTTCATAAGAATGCTTAATAAAGATTGTCGACCCAATTCTTTTGTCTAACTTATGTAAGTCAATGATCATACAATATGATAAGGATTATCATACTATGCAATATAAAATTAGAAATATAAAAGTGAGTATGTTATTTATAAATGATTTAGAATAGCTCTTGAAAGTGCTTTCTTAAAAGTTAAAGCAAAAAATTGACCTGGTATTAATAAAATGCAATGTGAATTATAACAATAAAAAAATAGATAAGAGAGAAGAAACGTTTATGAAAGAAATCTCTTAGAACCATCAAATAGATAAATTAAATAATTATGATTTTAGTAAGTTGTTGAATTCCTTAATTCTTATTACTAAATGATTGGTGAATTATTCATTTACATGTCATAACATTATTTGCATATGTTATGATGTCATTATAGTAATTTGTTAATATTGATATATATATATATATATATATATATATATATATATATATATATATGTCTATTTATATCTAAAAATCTAAGAAGTTATAATTAGAACATACGATGAGAAATAAAAGAATGAAAATGATAAAAAGAAGAAGAATATTATTACATAGTTATTTGATAGATCAAAAGAAAGAAAGAAAGTAGAGATAGATTTTTTTTTATGAACCTATCTTGTAAGGACCTAGTAGATGAGATATAGTTGGCACCTTATTATCATAGACACTCAATGATAAGGCCATGGCATGATAGAGGTCAAGTCCTTATCAACACATGATATTGGCAATAAAGGGTGATGATTGCATGATGAACAAGTATACTTCACACTCTATTGTCATGGGTACTTAGAGATTCTATCATGACACAACAAAGGCCCCTTGTTAGCATAAGGTACTGACAATAAGGGACAACTACTATGTGAGATGAGATATGGCATAAGTTCCTCTACGAGAGGGGATGTGGTCATAGAAAGAAATTTGGTCCTAGAAAAAAATAAATCTAAAAAGATGAAAAGGAATAAAAGAGAAATAAATGAAATTAAACATAAAAATAGAAAAGTATAAAACACTATGAGTACAGATACTAGCATCATGCAATGATTATGTACATACAAGAGCTAGATATATATAAGTATTAATGCATTGATATGGTGTTGCATTACTTTAATTACTATTTTATTGTATTTATCAACTACATTACCATAGTGTCATATAATTTTATTATTTATACTTAATATTTTGTGTGTTAAACATATCATGTTGATTCCTTACATATATTATAAGCTAGGATGTTGATATTTACAAAGTTAGGGGTCTTTAGATGATAGTCATAACCTTATAGTGAGAGTGTATTATATTTGTGAGTGAGATATAAAGAGGGACTTTGTTTGTATAAGGATAGTCTATATTTTTTCATAGATATTGTATTTGTATTTGATTTTTAATTTTTCATATTGTTTGATAACTAGTTGTTGTATAATATTATTTCATCTAGTTGTATTAAACTTGATATTTTGTAATTAAGATGTTATCTTCATCACCTTCACTCATTTTTTTAGTTATTATCTTCAATATTATGTCATCAACTCTAGTTTTACCTTAAACATTTATATTTGGGATGTATTTTATTGGGTGTTATTAGATTAAGCCAAGCAAGAGGTAACAGATCATCTTACTAGTTATATGACCATGCAATACCACATTAATTATTGTAATTGTTTGTATCTCTTACCAACTCTATGTCAAGTAAAACTTAGAATGATCAATACTTCAAATACATACGACGTAATCAATATATAGATATGATATTTATGTTAAACTTGAAAGATTAATACGTGTTCATACATACAAAACTTCAGTGTGTCCTAGTTTTAAGATATCATTGAAATCATAAAATATACGACATATATCTTACAATAGTATTTTCACTAAAGTCACGAAACCTTAATTGGATCATATATATATATATATATATATATATATATATATATATATATATATATATATATATATATATATATATATGTATATATATGCTTTATACATCAGACTAATATGATTCACATATGCATCATAATAATAAAACTATTAAATCTTCATATATATACAAAATACTTTTTGTACATATATGAAACATTCATATCAATTTAACCTATTAAACTAATGCCTCACATCTTCATATTGATACAACTTCATATCATATAGAAAAAAAATTGAGAACATCATAAAAATAATCATAAACATATGATCCCATTATTTGATGTGTACCATATATTAATTTCTTTAAAACCTATAAGTATAATTGTACCATACTTATATGATCCTAATGATTGTATTGTATGATATCTATGAAACCCTTAACAACAAGTGTTAAGCAATAATTATATAATATGATGTACTCTATCATACTAATATCATATATTTTTAAGTAAGAAAACTATAATTTATCACTTTATCATACACATATGATTCGTTTATTGAACATGTATGATCTCTTAAATAGTCAAGTTAACCAATAAGTATAATTATATTATAGTTGTACGATCCTTATGATCATTTTATATGAAGGCTTCACAACCCATGAACAAAAGTCAAGAATAGATAACAAATGTCAATTGTATACTAAGATATTCTATATCAAACTCGAATGATATGTTTTATGGAAATAAAAATCTATTTGTTAGACAAAAGTTTGTCAGGGAGATCTATTCTCTTTAATTATCACCCTCATACAATCAATGGATCAAACATGTATAAACACAAATTGAGATAATAATAGCTATTTTAATCTTTAAAAACCTTATTTTTACCCATTGAAAGTACCATAAATAGTCCTAAGCAATTCAATGGCATAAATAATTGTTTATTCAAAATAAAATGAACTAATGGTTCAATTGCAAATACATAAAATGATTAGGGAGCTTATCTTATTTTATTTATTATTAATTGAGTTATTGCATGTAAATTGTAACACATCTCCATGTTGTTTTTGTTTCATCTTACTTCAAGTTGTATTAATAACTCTATTCTAAAAATCTTTAGTGATTATGCCACTTGTGTTTTTAAGGGTTCATGGTATAAATTGTAATATATTTTGAAGTGTTGTGCTCCTTTTTCCTTTAGCTATTGAAACTCATTTGAGTGGCTACTATTAGTGTTTCATATGAACATCATTTGTATTTACTTTACCACTATAAGCTATGACAAAAGGAAGTAGATTTCATGAAAGTTTAGTTGAGTTAATATAGGGTGGATATAGATATGAGTATAGGTTAAACCATGTAAAGATCATGTATACATTATTCTATTTATTATTTACTTTTTTATACTTTTTGTTTCACTATTATAATTATTATAGCAATGGTGTTTTTCATAAATTAGAAATACTTTTTAAAAATTTTCAAAATATTCCAAAAGTTCTTTTAACTAATTAGCTCTAACATAATTCACCCTCTTATGATATTCAATCCTCATTAAGCTTAATAATCACCATATGTGTAACATTATTGATCCCTCTCTACATGCCCAACCTAAACAAGGCCTATCTAGGATGCCCTTCATCCCATTCCCAATGCAATTGAAGTTGATCCATAATTGCAATAATGACTAAGTTATTATGCACAAGGAGAATATGAAAATGCTTACAAAGGCTTTTAAAAATGGATTGGTTGTATGATAGCGTGCTACAAGATTTGATTGGGGGCAATATGTAGTGTTTTAATACATAGATGGACATGGGTGAAGATTGCTTATTGATCTTCTTTTCCAAGTTAGAGGATTATGATTTTGTCTAATAAAATAGTCCTTAGACCATTGATGGGTGAGCCCTTGACCTTGATTGTTGGTCTCTTACTTTCAATCTTAAATCCTTGGTTAGTGTGAGTATTTTATCAAAATGCATATACCAAACCTTCCTTTGCACCTTTAAGGAGAATTTGATCTCTTTTTGAATTTCTTTCAATGTGAATCTTTCCTTATAAAGTGATGTAATTATAGTGGAGTTGGAAAAAATGTCCTTTGTGAGGGTGTGTGTGAAAGTTAGCCTGATTAAACCCTTATTCTTGAGGACTTAGATTGTCTTTATGATGAGAAGGTCTACCAAAAGTTTGTGTTTGAAGGTTTTGTTTTGTTATGCTTCCATGCATTATAGTGTGACCACTTTGTAAATAAATGCTCATTCACAAAGCATAACTCAATCTTGTATGAGCTTACCACCCTTAATGGCCAAATTAAGCCTACTCAAAAGCCAATTAGGTTTACTCCAAGAATCCCTATTGTGGGAATTATGCTTCAAGCCCACAACCTCTACTCCAAAGACCATGAAAGTTAACCTTCAGAGCCATAATACATTTGTTGGCCTCAGGGTTGTTATAAGCTGATCATATGCCCCATTATTAGTGATGTTATTCCTATGATAATCAAGAGCTTCACTTTCTTGGAGAGGAGTTAGTTGAGCTTTAGACTTTAGTGGCCAAGAAAAATAAACTACATCCTAAATGGTTAAAAGTCCAAGCTAAGGTCCAACCCATCAAGTCCATATTACCAACAATATTAGAGACATAAATTAGAAACATCATCAAAGTAGCTTACACTTGCTTCCATCATCACCTATTATGGGTTTAGCCACTACCCCTACTATATCCCTCCAAGTATTGCTATAAATTATGAGCATGATATCTATAAGAGGAGGTGAATTGTACAATTTATAAACATGAATAAATTTCAAACTAGCTTAAATTATTTAACAATATATAGTAATAGAATACTTTCTTAAATCTTAGTTATTCTTATAATATTTATTTTAAAAAATATTATTAGTATTTATAAAACTAGTTATGTTTGTAGTACAAGTACATACAAGAGTTTCAAGTGATTCAACCTAAACTTAGATCTATATTCACTCCTACCTAAATGGTTAAGTAATCGACTAAATATTTGCTTAATAAAAGCCTATAATATTGGTTTAATAAAAACTTATAACATTAGCTTAATAAAAATCTATAAAATAACTTAATAAAAGTTCATAAATTTTAAATAAAAAGAGTTCCTAAAAATGGGACAAGAATAAAGTAAATCTCAATATAATAATTTCTATGGTCAATAAATAATTAAATAAGATGCATACTATAATAATAAAAAAAGATATATATATAACAAGAAAAAACTAAAAAATAATATATAACTTAGCTTAGTGAAATGATAACTAATAATGATGAATGAAGAAAAACCCATATCCTTTCCTTTTTTTCAAATCTTTCTCTAAATATAAAATAGCTGTAATACTAATCTCTTTCAAATAATAAGCAAGAATCTTTTCTCTATCACTTGGAGACCTTTATATACTCTTGAGAATACTCTCAAATGACTCCAAAATAACCTCAAATAGGTATATAAAAAACTAGTAAAAATAGCTATTACTCACATTCTAAATAAATTATACTTTATAATCAAAAGGATCATACAAGTATAATGCACCACTAACACCATAAATCAGTCAATCGCTTATGCCCAATTAGTTCATTTTTAATATGCAAAATATAATACATAGATATGATGAGATAATGCATAATAAAACTAGAACAAAACTACACAGATATAAATTCTAAGCTTTGGAGAAAATGTTATGCAATGCAAGATCATTCATTATGATAAGTCTTTGATAAACTTATTTACACTAATCATAAAGTGTTATATTTATACAATAAATTACTCAAAGTTCTATAATTCAAATGGACTAAATATATAACTAAGTTCTAGTACTAGGCTCCCAAGCAAAGTGGTATCATATCAGTATGAAAAATGATATTGTACAAATATGACAGAAATTAGTACTCTCACAGCCTAAGTTCTAAACTCTCACTAAATAGGTAAATAGATTATACAACTATGAGGAACATCATCAAACTATATGAATCTTCTTATCTCCTCACATCACTTAGGATAACATGTGACATACTCGTACGATATGATTACTATACTATACAACAATACAAGAAATTCAAATTTCCTTCATTTGATCTAATCCCTTATGCAAGCCTCTTAACCTATGTATCATATTAGTATGAGAGGTAATATCGTACTATAAAAAAAATAAAAAATTCTAAACCTCAAAATAGACCTCTTAGATAAATGATCAACATAATATACAATATAAATATCATACTGGTATGACGAATATAAAATAATCATATTATTCAAGATTTTCATCAACTAACTCTCTATCTGATCCAAATATTAATTGATTGTATTGTACAATGATTCATCATATAAGAATAAATAGTTTAACAAATACAATTTTAGTTAATTTAATCTTTTTTTAAATCTAACTTATTTAGTCTTAATACATAATATTACTTATTATGAATATAATATTCCAAAAAAATAATATATATAAAATAAGATGAAATGTATATCTTAAAAAAATCTTAAATAATTCAAGTAAATTATTACATATTTTAACATTCTAATTACTAAAATAAAAAGACAATAAAATTTTTCTCTTAGTGTTACTTGAATTATGTTTCTCTTAGTTTCAGTCATGATACCCAAATATCTCTATTAAAAATTAAATAAAATAATGAAGTGTTGTCTCTAAGATTATTTAATATGAGTGTCATGTGTAATCAATTTGACTGTATGATTCCAAATGAGCTCTAAGAAGGTGAGTGAGAGTCTCAAAAAAGAAGATCTCAATTCATTATTTAGTATCCACTATAGTGTCAAATCACCAGAAAAGTATTAACCCCATTATTTCATCTTTTAGAGAAATTAATTATCATGTCAAACTCTTTATTCATGTTGTTATTCTAGAGGTGCCCTTGGAAGGCAAGTGAAAGGCTCAAATGAGGAGATTTTGACATATTATCTAACATCTACAAAAGAAACAAATCATCAAAAAATGCTTAACCCCTTTATTACATATTTTAAAAAAATTAATTATCACATCTAACTCTCTAGTTTACACACATGAATGTGTGATTTTATTTGTTTGATATTTAAGAACTCTACTTGTGTATATACATTATCGTTTTACCACCAATGTAATTACTTTGGGTATGTGTTGCCAACCCACTTTTCCTTTAAGTTGAGATCCAATGTATTAAATATTAGTATAATTTCTTAGTTTTTAAGAAAGTTCTTACTTGCTCGATGATCCTATGATTTCTAATTCTAAATCAATAGCACATTGGCTAGGCCTTTTAATGGATATATTTCTTCAATCTAAGTATTTCTTATTTATCAATCAGCTAAAGATAAATTTTAGCATATCATCCTATATAAATTAAGGCATGTATTTACATATGATTTTAATTTTATAAATATTCTTATTAAAGATTTAAAATATATATTTGTATTTATAAAACATGATCAAAATACTTAGAATATAAAATTTTAATTATGTTTAAAAGATCATATCCTAAGTACAATGTCATTATCAATCAATAATATAAAAGCAATTCATATGGTTAGAGAAAGATATGAATAAGAAAAAATAGCTTTCAAAAATAATTTGTATAATAAGTTATTATACATCAGTTCATTTGCTTCATATATTGAGAGATTAGACAAAGCATGTGACACTTAAAACCAAATAGGGTGAGGAGTCATCGTCAGGTGATATCCTAAGAGAGAAATCGTTGGACAAAGAATGGTTACTAGCAACCTTCTTAGTGGAAAAGAATAGGGATGAATTGTCCTATATTATCTAATAAGGGATTAATCATAGTATTTATATAAGACATAAATTCTTAAGATCTTAAATTACTCTTTAAAGACAAAACTCACTTAGGTTAATATAGAATAACCCAAGAAAATAGTACATCAACATACTGAGATCAAGATATCATAGAGTAATCAATGAATATCTTGAAACTAAGAATTTTATATGGTATGATAATATTTATATTATAATACAATTTATCCATCTAAATTAAGGTATTATTGAGAGCCAAAACCTTAATATTTTATATGATATGTTAATATTTAACTTATAGTATGACTGATATGTACCATATAGTATGATCGATAGATTGAACGATAAAATCAATATAATTTATGTGAGTAATAATTAGTTTAATTAAACCTTAAAAAAGTTGAATATAGTCACTAAAGAGTCATTGGGGTGAATAAAATCATTAAGAATCTTCTTAAACCATTATAAACACCCTTTAAAATTTTTGAATAAGATGATAATCATTTTGTGCATTATTTAGAAGGAATCTTAATTGAAAATCATCATCATAAAAGGAAAGGATAAGACTGCTATTATTAAGCTTAGAACTTATTCTATCCAAGCCTTCCATCAATCTTCTTCTCTTGAGCTAAGTTACAAATTTATTCTAAGTTATTTTTACCAATTTAGAGTACATCTTAATATGCTCATTAAGTCATAGAAATTTATATTTAAGTTTTTTTATTTTAGTTCTTTGTCTTATTATAAGTATTTATATTAATTTTTTTATTGGCTTTTTGGCTATCTGATAGGGTCTTTTGGCTTAGTGATATGTAAAGCTTTTTTTCCTGATGTGGGGTTTTAGCTTCTTTTGTAAAAAATATTTTAGTATAAGCCTAGTTTTTTCTTAGAGATGGACTTAAGTCTGATGTTAAATTGAACCATTCAAAAATATTTTTACCTTTTATATTATTACACTCCCTAGGCAAAGGATTTAAAAGTAAATAAGGGTTTCTAAAATAAGTTCATAAGAGAAATTAAGAATCTTGGAATTATTTTATTATGAACATTTGAATTTGTAATTTTTTATAACTCATTCCCCCTCTTGTATCGACATCATGCACACTTATGCTCAACACCTCCCTTTTAGATGAAATATGACTATGGAATAAGGATGCCCTCCTAACCTTATTTAGCAATCAACTTGTTGACAAGATTTATTACCTTAATAGACTCAGTATCGACTCTAACAACACTCTCTCCTAGCATGCATCCAAGAACTCGAGGGCCCCTATTGCACTCATATACAAAAGTTTAAAATAAAAAATAAATGTCTCGTAATATGAAGCCCCAATTATTGGATCTTATTTCCAACCTAGTATGCATATTTTGCTAAAGAATATTTTTTGGAACAATGTTAGTAATGAATTTTGACATTTCAATAAGAGAATTTCCATTCAAATGCCTACCTATGGGGTTGCCATGACTCAAAATCCTTTGATCATGCTATATTAAATTACACTATGGCTTCATTTATTTTTGTTTACTTTTCCTTTATTTCTAACATAAGTCAATGGTCAAAGAATTTTCCTCTATTATTTCATATGTAAGATTTCATTAAGTAGAACTATACCAATCCTTAGCATATCCATGTTGCTATGGTGCTTTACTAGATTTGGGAGAATTAGAATGTGAGAGTTCATGATAAGTAAATCCATCATCTGCTCATCCTGTTGACCCCCAGCTTTTGATCATCCTCTCATTACCAACTTAAGTTAGACTAGATAACTAGGACCCCCATTTGCTTATTAGGCATGATACCCTTTCCCATTATCATGTCTCTAGATTAAATTAAAGTGAGCTTTGATGACTCTACTATCTCTACTAGCATTGCTTGACCTACAACTATGGTCAAGGGTTCTTTTACTCAAGTTGTTATTGTGTTAGGAATTTAGTTAGCCACTTACTCTCATTCTTATGCTAAGTTTATGCTAACTCACTTGGTCATTTCTCTTGTTACTTGCATTATTGACTAATACGTTAGCATATGGTTTTAAAGTAACTCCTCTACCATGGTTGCTCACCTCTTTCACCCACTCCCTCACCACACTCATTATGCAAAAATGAACAACCATAGATTGATGCTCTCCTACTCTCCCTTACAAAGTTGATGCATGTCTAGAGGGCTACCAATAAGAAAGCTAATTTCTATGTCTATGATGACTCCATTTTGGACTTAAATGGGCTGAGGAATGCCCTTCACTTACTCTTATTTATAATTGGATGACTATTTTGTAATTAATCACTTATAAATAATATATTTGGAAAATAGTTAAAAAAATATTCACTTGAGAGAAATTAACTATTAGAAGCTCACCACAAAGGAGAAGAAAAGAACTATCATCCCAAGACTATTTCCCAAAAAAGAATTCAATTAGAAACCTTTCTTGGAGGATGCCCAAGCTTACAAACCTAATTCATTGCTCAACTATAACAAAGAAGTTGCTTCACACATCTAAACAAACCTATGTACAAAACATTAAACCTTAGTTCTTATTGTTGTTGCATAAAATGCAAATCATGCGACTGAGGCAGACTGTAGGATTATAGATTTGCATAGCCTCCTTACTAATCTCTCCAAAGCCTCCCTCATCCATGGATGTTTGCAACCTTCCATAGCTTCTGCCACAGATACCTGAGTCAACAATAAAACTTCCTCGATAAATATCATGAAGCAGATGACATGGATTCATCTCCAAAGGAAATTAACCTCATACTATACTTTTTAATCTTACCCATCGGCGATTCCGCAAGCCCATCTCTGGCCAATGAACGAGCTCTTGGGTTACATTCAAGGGGAACATAACACTCTCATTAATGACAGAATGTGCACCGCTTGCATACTTCCATTTCCCAAGCCTTTGCTGCACATAGTTATTTTGCTTTATTTTTAAAAGAAATGTTCATAGTATGAAATGCAAGGGAGATTCGCAAGGTTTGCTTGCATACCTCAAGGTTTCCCTGCACACCAGCTTCTTCTAAAGCCTCTCGAGAAGCTGCTTGTCTAATGGTCTCATCATTTTCCCAGCCACCCTGTCAATGTTATGATATCAATAACTATCTAATCTCTATTTATGATTATTTTTCAAACTTTCATGATCAAACATCTATGTGAAGCTTCTTAAGTAAATGATGGTATACTAATTTTGAAAATTATTAGATAAATGAAAACACAATAAGGTTGCTCATCATGTTCTTGCAACTATCATTTTTGGTAATGTCACATTAATGGGGTTAAAACACCAACACTTCCAAACAAGAAAATTAGACTTAGTTGGGGCCTAACACTGATAAACTTACCCTCTTTGTAGCATTAACCATTAGCCACAGGTCATAGACATCTAGTCATGGCATCGATGAGTCAAGGCATCATTCATGCAAACAGGCAACATAGTAATAAAACAAAATGGATTCTTTTGTGCTTATGCTGCTTGCATTATATTGACTTCATAGAACTTAACCATACTCCAAACAAGGTGGTATCTAGAGAAATTTTGAGTGAAGCTTTAAGAAATTGGATTTGAATTTTGTTTTTACTTCTTTCTTAGTGGAGCAAGTAATTGTCTCATAAGCAATTTGTTGAATTTTGTCAACAACAAGCAGTTCTTCCTAAAATCACTTTCCTTGTTAAGAGAGCATGAATTAATGATTCATACCTTAGGGAACATCATTCCATAACCCTTCTGAGAACTGATTACAAGAACCTCCATGGCCTGAACCAGATCAATGTTTGGAGAATTTACATTGAATTTATACGGAATGCATCTGCATTCAAAACAGAAGGAAAGCTTTTCAGCCAGAAATCGAGGACAAATCGACAAATCCATAGGAATCTCACAAAAGCTCGACAATCGAATGAGCGGTCGAAGAAGAAGAAGAATAGAAGGGGAACAAACCCGACAACCAGCCTGCCGCCGGTACGGCTGCTATACCGCTGAAGCTCTCTTCCCTGACGCGAAACCAAACAAACCATCCTCTCCGTCTTCATCTCCTCTCTTTCTGAATTCCTCGGCTTCACAAGAGATCAACGAACTTCTCAAGACGACCGGCCAAAGGAATCCGGTAGCGCTTTATTCGGTGGGTAGGATAGGACCGGAAGGCAGGGAAAAGAGATAAAATCCGCGCTATGATGGTTTCGAGCATTAACCGTTGTCTTTAAATAGAAAAGGGGGTCGGATTTTAGGGACCACGAGGAAGAGGACAAGCAGAATAGTGGAAGATGGTTTAATGGCTCAAGGTTGTTTTAGGGAAGAAAAATCTTTCGTCCTTCGCCGTCGGAGTTACGGTTATTTGTGGTGAGCTTACGGGTGGTGGTTGGACACGTCAGGCAGTTGATGTGGGGGATTCTCTATGATTTCCGTTGCGCGCGGTCATAGTGGAGTTGTTACATAGTACTTTCCATTTTTTTAACAAACTTAAAATTATCAAAAAAAAAAAAAACTAATTTAATAAATATTTTCCTATGTACGCTTTCCTAATTATCTTTAAATGCATATTGATAAAACTAGAATTATATATATTTGTTCTTTTTATTTTTTTAATTTTCCAAAAAAATAATATTAAAATATTAAAATAAAAAGAGAAAGCATATTCGTCAGCCTAGCAATTAAGTAATGTATTTTTTTTAACAAAAGTTGTTTGAGAAATGATGATCTAAAAAATCAGCGCCAAAAGATGCTTTTTGAGAAGATGATTTAAAAAATTAATATTTATTTAAACAAAAATAAAGCAAATACCAAAAATTTAAACAAAAATTAAAAATAATAGTTTTAAAAATTTTACTTATTTTTAATTAATTAATATTTAATAACAATTATATGTCAAACACATCTATAATACGATTATAATTTTGAAGAATACAATCATGTAACAACTTAATCATATATTAGAGTAAAAAAATTATTAATTTTAAAAAATAACTCTTTAAAAATATTTTTTAAAAACATATTTTAATTCAATTATATAAAAGGTATAAATATATGTGCTTCTTTTTAGTCAAATAATTTTTAATTTTAATACATTAGCTTTTATATCCCTAAATCTAAATCATCCAAAGTTTAACCTCTACATCATAAATTACCTCTTATCAAACAAAAACATAAATTCATAAATATTAGTTATTTGTATAATTTTTATCAGACTAATTCTAGAATTATATTTATTTAAAAGATATAAGATATTTTTTCTTAACGATAAATATTAACATTTGATTTTACCTAATATACAACAATATTATAAACATTGATTTGTAACAATGTTGAATGTTATTATTATTATAAAATTTCATGCATAACTGAGTCAAATATGAGCAATATAAGTTTGTTTTATGAGCAAGCTTATCTTTATAATGGCAAGTTGGCATATTAGAAATGGTCCAACATAAGGAAGCTTTCTACCATCCACTGGCATCCCATCACAATTAATGTTATGAATGCCCTCACAATAATATTTAAAGGATGTTTTGAATAATTCAATGGGTTTAAAAGAGCTAATTCAAAAGTGGGAGGGATTAATATGATTTTTTAATTCAAATATTGAACATTTCATGTCATAATATTGTTTTATTTATTTAAATTTGTAAATAATGAAGAATTTCAATCGATAATTTGTAAATATTTTTCATAAATACATTATTATTCTTGACAAAGCTTTTTCAAATTTTAACATTTAATGTCTATTTTTTTGTATTATTAAGAGTGTTGTGTAATGAGATCAAAAGTATTTATTGTTTTCAATGACTCCTAAGTTCTTGATTAAAATAAAAAAAAATGTTTTTTAGAACATTTTTAAGTATTCTATAAACTAATTATTAAATTTGATTAAATTAATGATATATTAAAAGTTCACATTAGTGATTAGATGATTTTGTACATCACAATTTGAACTATCAAACTTTTATATAGGCACCCAAATGATTATTTTAGGATTTGATATTTGACATTTTAGATTTAGTGCCATTTTCATAAAAATAACCATAGAAAAGGACACAAAAGACATAATAAAAATTAATATAAAAATAAATTTTATTAAAATAGTAATTTAAAGATTTTTTAGATAAAGAGAGATAGAAAAAGAATTTTTTAAATATTTTTTATTTTTTTAATTTATAAAACTTAGAAACGCAAAAGCATCATTTTTAAGATTAAAAAATAAAATATATAAAGGTTTTCATAGGCAAATGTCCACTAGATTCAGGACACAAACGACCACAAAAACCTAATATCAATTTTCACATTTTATTTTCTATCCACATAAAATATATTTTTATTTTGTCTCTAAACAAAGTTTTTTCCAAAATAAATAAATTAAAAAATAATAAAAGCTCCATATAAAGAAAACAATATTTCCAACTATGGCTGTGTCCGTTTCCGTCGATTTAGACCGGGTCTAACAGGAACCTAGACCGGCTCATTGAACCCTATGGACTTCAACCCGTAACGTGCCAAGCTCTAGAACACTAAACCAGTGCCCGCCATATATGGAGACTCTCTAGAAAAGAGCTGGCCAATAATGGTTCAATATTGACTTTGAGTCAACCATGGGTAGCTCATCCACTCATTTTGTTGTCTGCTGTCAAAAATATTAAATCATACAAAAGTGCTTATCCATAATGTTTAGGTTCAGCTTGTTTGCAGCTTTTGAAACGTTTTTTTTTTTGAAATTTAAAAGCATCGGAAATTCAATAATCAACTTTTTTAATTTCTTATTTTTATTTATATAACATACCATTTTCAAAAACTCTCGTGATTATTGTTGAGAGAAAAAGCTTTACTCAATAGATATTTGGTTTGCAATATTTATTAATTTTAATAATTTGATCAACAATCATGTTGTGTAATTTGGTTAATTATCATTAAATAAATGCGTATATGAAATCATTCAACATACAAAATTTGAGGGTGTTGATAAGTAATTAAAATTATTTGAGTTTAATGAGATGTATGATTAATTAAATGATGTCTTTAAAAAAGTGGAGAATTAACACTAAAAACTTAATTTATTATCTTTAATTGGAAGAGGATTTTTTGTATTTTTGGAAGGCATCTAATCTTATAAAAATATTTATTTTAAAAAATAAAAAAATCTTAAGAATTTCTCTAATGATAATTTTAAATAAAATTTTTTAATCCTTCAAAATTTATAGTCTTTGTTTAGTTCTCATTAAATGTTACTAAGTTTAAAAAAACTATTAAACTAATATTATTTTATATCTAAAATTATTATATTTTTATTTTTTTTTTCTTCAAAAACATAGATAATAAATTATATATATATATATATATATATATATATAATTTAAATATTATGCTTTGATTATAGTTTATCAAATATTTTTATGTTTTTATCATAATTATAAAATAAATGGGACCATAATTTATTATATATTATATGATAGTGTTATGTTTTATAAACTTTTGACATATATATGTATGGCACTTAAAAGGATTTGAAGGTCCAAATTTTAATTTCGAAGTAAATTGTATTTAAAGGTCATCAAACTTTTACTATTATATTATTATATTAGAAACTTTGAAAAAACAATTATTTTATTTTATTTGATTTTTCCTAAAATGGGTTTTAATAATTAAAGACTTGTTGAAAATAATCTAAGTATTATTAATATATATTTTAGTAGGTTTTCAAAAATAGCAGGTCTATGATGACATTTTTTATAAATATTTTCACTTTACTAAAAGTATTAATAAAACCTATTTATTAGATAAATTGATGTCCATTAGTCTATGAAAATTTTTAATTTGTTTAAAGATAAATAATACTTTAAACTTTACAAAATAGGTTTTAATCAATTTCATAGAAGTTACATCTTCTCAATTATAAAATATAATATTTCTAAAGAATATATTTTTTAATCAAATTCTATTTTTTCACATAGTTTCCTTTAATTTTTTTAAATATTTTTTAAAAAATATTTATAAATGCATAAATTATATTCAAACAAGGTCAGATATTTATTATCAAAACTACTTTTTTCTTGTATAAATCATTTTTAAAAAAATTAGAATCATTTTTCTAAATGTATAATTTATTTATAAACAAAATTTATAAATTAATAAAATTATTAAAGATAACTTGATATTTTATTCATTGAAAGTCTATAATTAAATATTTTTATTATTTTATAAAATTAATTTCACATGTTATATATAATAAATATTGTCAAAGATAAATTATTATATTCATGTTGATGTTTGCAACTTATTATATTACTCTAAATGAATCATTGTTATTAAGATAATTTAGAACCATGATGATCAATTTTAATCGTCGTAAGTGTTTGCTTAAATATGCGTTATTATTATTGTAGAGTTTGTAGGAGTCATGATTTTTTTGTAGTTTTTTTTATTTAGTTAAATATTATAATTATATTTGTTTCATCAACAATTATATCTTCATTATATTTAAGGACAAGATGGGCATATTTTAGCTTATACTATAATATAACACAAAAAATAAAGATAAGATGTTTGAAAGTTATAAAACCTCCATAGAATTTTAAAAATAATAACTTAAGCAACACTTATTTTTCTAATGTGATTTTAAAATTATTTATTTTTTTTAGTATATTTGTTATATTTTTTACTTATGATATTATATTATTAAGACAAAAATAAAGAAATGTTCCAGAATGTGATGGCAAATCTGCGTCTTAATACAGCGGGCTGTTGACTTCGGCACAACCAAAAGCGCTAAACCCGGAGGCTAGCGATTGGGGACCGATGAGGGCTGTGGAGATCACGACTTTCGGCGGACCCGAGGTTCTTGAGCTTCGAGAAGTGGGGGAGCCGGAAGTTACCGATGGAGAGGTCCTCATCAGGGTGGAAGCTGCTGGAGTCAACCGTGCTGATACCATCCAGAGAAGGGGCAGCCATCCGCCGCCCGATGGCGCCAGCCCGTACCCTGGACTGGAAGTGTCAGGCACCGTCGTAGCTGTTGGCAGTTCCGTTAACCGCTGGAAGGTGGGGGATCAGGTAAAAGAAACGAAGTTTTGTATTTGTTCGTAATCTTTCTTCTGCTGGACTTGAAGGCGATCACTTCTTCTTAATCAGGTTAACCTTTTTGCATCAAGTTTTGAACTCTGGATCAGTCGAATCTGTTATTTAAGCTTTAAACTTAACTGTGCCTGGATTACTAGAAAATTTATAAAAGTTTAGAGATTCTCTTTGTTGATTGCGTGTCAGATTTCGACAACTACACTAAATTTATACGTATTGTTCAATTTATGTCAGGTTTGGTTGTTGATTGTCTGGAAAGTAGACCACTAACATGTATTTTTTTTTATTCTTCAATCCTTATTTTTGTTGAAGAAAATTAGTTATCGTGAGACTCCCACAACTCTTTTTGTATCGGAAGGTCTTGGCAGCTACTAAGAAACGTTGAGGTGAGCATTTGGTTGGAATAAGCTGTAAGAACTAAACTGATGTTGAAATGTAATGTTGGAAATACAGCAACTGACGTTGGCTAGGTTGGAAAGAGCTAAACTGACGTTGAAATATGATGTTGGAAATTCATATAACGACATATTGCCTTTTGATTTTTTAATTGTAGGCATTGAATTATAGTTTTGATTTTAAATTTTTCTTAAAACTTAGTGTCTGTCTACTAGCCGTTGTTATGTTGTTCTCCAAACGGAAATTCTACAAGATGTTGTTTAGGGAGATCGTATTGTTGTTGTTGTAACCCTGAAACAAACAAACATTTGAATCTATCACACTTAATGACTTTGTAAGCTGTTTGTGAAGTGAAGCATTTAGCAAATTTGCTGATGTTAAGGAAAACTTATCACTAGAATACTACTGCAAAGGTTCCAAAAAGATAAAAATTGGTGTAGGATGTGTTCTCTTGATGTAATTTAGAACTATTATTTGTAATTACAGGTTTGTGCTCTTCTTGGTGGAGGTGGTTATGCAGAAAAGGTTGCAGTACCTGCAGGGCAGGTGCTTCCAATACCCAAAGGCATATCTGTGAAGGATGCAGCAAGTTTGGTTGAGGTTGCTTGCACGGTTTGGTCAACAGTCTTCATGACGAGCCACTTGACGGCCGGTGAAACTTTTCTGGTTATTATCTTTATCATTTTTTGTTGCTATTGCTATTTAGCTTACTAGATCATTTACTAGGGGAGTTTTTGTTCATTGGTGAAAATTTTTATCAAGAAGTGGGATTTGGAAATCTTTCATAGTTATTGTTCTCCACATTAAGCAACACCCTTCAATAGTTCCCAAATTTGATCAGTCTTACATTCTTTGGGAGATCACGTGGGGGTTCCAGGAAGATGATGGAGAAGTTTGTATTCTAAACTGCTCAAATATAAATTTTACAACCTCTCAAGTCGTCTTCATTTATCACCTGGTTCACTTTCTCCTTTGTGCACCTTGCTTTCACAGTTTCTAGAGGAGCTTCTTGTGTTGTGGAGAGGATGATGATGCCCAACAAACTTGGGAAGGACTGAGAGTGGAGTAGAAGATGAGAGGAATGGGAGAAGCTGAAGTTCATATTTAAAAGGAGACCTCAACCTTGTACATCAAATTTGAAAACCAAAAACTACTTCATTTGTCTGCCAAATTCATACTAAGCCATATATAATTACAAAAGCAGTGTCATCTATAGATCTTGGTTTTATTTGAATACTATTAGCTAATTAGGTAACCATCTTTCTACCGACCATCTAATCCGTCGACAACTTGATAATTCAATGAATGGTATGATATTGTTTTATGACCAGGCTTACTATGACCTAATTATGGGCTCAATAACTAAGACTTTATGAAAAACAAAACTTGATGGCATTGGGAGCGAGCTTTCTTCTACAGTGTTTTTCCTGTCTTTGAATCTGATTCATCAAACATATTTTGTAGATGGTGTTAACTACTCCAACCATGATCTTTAAATCATGTCAAACATTGATATGTAACATTTGTTAAAGAATCTGTATTTAATATGTAGGTTCATGGTGGATCTAGTGGCATTGGCACATTTGCCATCCAGATTGCTAAGTACTACGGAATACGGGTATTTGTCACAGCAGGTATTACGACAAATACATTATTAACTTTTCTAACGATAACGTAATTTATGCATTCATAATCATCGAATCACAGGGAGCGAAGAAAAACTAGCTGCTTGCAAGAATTTGGGTGCAGATGTTTGCATAAATTACAAAACCGAAGACTTTGTTGCCCGAGTTAAGGAAGAAACTGGAGGAAAGGGTACGACGGTTTTATGAATTGCTATGCTATCGTTGCTTGTTCATGTTATCGACCATCTATCTCTACAGGTGTTGACGTTATACTCGACAGCATTGGTGCAGCTTACTTGCAGCGAAATCTTGACAGTCTAAACGTCGATGGAAGGCTATTCATCATCGGATTCCTGGGAGGCACGGTTGCGGAGGTGAACCTGGGACGGATTCTTGCAAGACGCTTGACCATTCAAGGTGTCAGGCTTTGTTTGACATCTACTTATGAAATGCATGTCTTTTAAGAAGTTTTATGTTTTCTTGATGAACACTTCAAATTTTACTAATTACAACCAGTGATTGATCTGGTTTTATGGTTCTCATTGTAGCGGCTGGATTGAGAAATAGAAGTATTGAGAACAAGGCTGCAATTGTATCTGCAGTAGAGAAGCACGTTTGGCCAGCAGTTGAAGCAGGCAAGGTAAAGCCTGTGGTCTACAAGACTCTTCCATTATCTGAAGCTGCTGAGGCTCACAGAATACTGGAGAGTAGTGCTCACATTGGTAAGATTCTACTTATTCCATGAACAGGAGAAGAACAGGGGAACGTTATCCTTTCAATAAATTCTAGTAACAATTGTGGAAGACTAATGGGTTATGTTTCCTACTCATCGTGTATCGGATTTATCTATGCTGTTTAGGGTTTGTTCTCTGCTTTTGTTTTTCTTTTAAGAGAAGTCGGAGGGATTTACCAAGTGATCTCTATATGGTGGGAGATTTGCATTGATGGAACTTCAAAAGGTTGGTTCTAATGTATTTTTAATGTAAAAACTTAATAATTCAAAACTATTAAGTTTGTGATGGAAATTATGTTAATTATATGTTAAAATTTTAATATTATTTTTAACTGATAATCTTCACATCCCTTTAATAGCAATGCCTGAAACGAAGTTGACTCTCAACACTTTATAGTTGCATGCATTTGTTAACAGAGCTCCTCCTTCACAACAGGTGACGATGTAATGAACCACCCCTATCTTGAAAACCATATAAGAATGACAATGGGGGCTGCATTTGAGCTTGCTTGATTGACATATATCGATAGTGTGAAATTGAAAGACCTTATGATGTATGATAGAAAAATAGGATCCTTCTAAAATACAAATGAAAAATAATATACTAAAAAATAAATGAAATAAAAAGCGAAGTTCAACAAATAAAAGAAGAGAAAATAGAGAAAAAATAGCATGATCTGTGTGAAAGCTTATAGAAAATGGAATGAGATGAAAGAGAACATATATCCCTTTGATATCCTTCTCTATGTAGAAAACACCATTAAATTCCATCCTAACAAACAGTGGTAAGAGACTTCACAAAATTCTTAATTTTATTCAAAAACTGAAAGGGTTTTCATATATCATAACACTTATTAACTTCAACATCATTCATGTGTCATAAATAAATCAAAATTCAAATTATATAAATATTAATTAACTAAAAAAATATTGAAAAATATAAATCCCAAATTATATATAAAAAAAAACTTAAAAAAGGTTCCTAGCCAACAACTGAATCTGAAAGGTTAGCCCGAAAAAACAAAACGATACAAGAGCAATGGGTTGCCCTACATCACCCATCTTCAATTACCTATGTGTGACTCGTACCTAATTTCCACCTAGCTCACCCTACTCTGAATCATTTCCCATATCATTAGATATGCTAAACTTATACGATCAATTTTAAAGAATAAGTGAATATAAACTAAAATTAGATAAAATAAAAATACTATATTAATAATATTTGACTCTTGACAAAAAACTTAAACCATTTATTTCAAAAACAAAATATAGTTTTGATGTGAAGAACTTATTGTTTTATCTTATGAAGATGAAAAAAAAAACCCTCCAACCTATACAAAACTTATAAATCAAAATTAAATCATCACTTTAGCAGAAGGCCACCCATGATAAATCTTGCTTATGTAACCCCATACTTATTCATATGGTCGCATTTTGGAATTCTCTGTACAGACACATTGCTATCTTTAAATCCATACAAAGGCATAATTGCAGAAACAAGAGCATTGGCCAAGAATTTATCTACTTCACCACTGGATGGCTCCTTAGTAACTTCATGCTAATGTGAACGTCAAATGTCTACTATATGAGGGATCCTCGTAAGACCAAAAGATCAACTTAAAAAGAGATGATAAGTCATAAAATGTGTTGCATTTAACTATAAATTAGTGAATTATTAATACTTAATGCACTGTGCTTGATATCACTAATGCTTACCAGTAACAATTAAAGATCTAAAGATGGATAGCAAGGTGCACAAGAACAAAATATAATTATTACCATACTCTATCATTATCTTTAAAAAATAATAAATCTTTAAACATAAAATCTTACAAGAATTTTGACATACCTCAAAAAAAGGATCGATCATGCAAAGTCTCTGACAATCCATCATTGGAATTCAATGGCATGCTTTGCATTCTCCTTAAGTGACTAGACTACTTGCAAACCTTCAAAAAAAAAAAAAGCTCCAAGCTAATTCTTAAAGAAAGGCAAATGCATTGATGCTAATTAATATATGAACAACTCTAATGAACAAAGTAACAAATCAAATTCAAATATATATAAATATCTGGGTCGGTCGATGACTCACCAAGCCAGGTGCAGAGACATCACGCAGCACAAGGTAAGACTAACAATAGGCTGTCACCGCATCCATGTAGAAGCAGCCCGCAGCGCTGAAAATCCCGAAAAAAGTTACACTTTTCTATTGCCAACATGGAGCGCGCGTAGGTTGCTGCTATGGACGCAAACAAGCCCAGTGCACGGACAGCACAACGTCTCGGGCCATCGCGACGACCGGAGCCCGGGCGCACATCGCTCGTGGAGAAATCGTCGGCGTGGTCGATCGCAATGCTCGCGCCATCGAGGAGTGCCATGCGGCACCACGTGCATTGGGGATGGCCAGTGGGCTCCCCATTTGACCCGTCTTGAAACACGGACCAAGGAGTCTGACATGCTTGCGAGTCGACGGGTGAGCAAGCCCGGAAGGCGCAAGGAAGCTGATTGGTGGGATCCCCGTTTGAGGGGTGAGTCATCGACCGACCCAGATCTTTTGTGAAGGGTTAACTTTTTTTCGGGATTTTTAGCGCTGCGGGCTGCTTCTGCATGGATGTAGTGACAGCCTATTGGAAGTCTTACCTTGTGCTGCGTGCTGTCTGTGCATCGGGCTTTTTTGCGTCCATAGCAGCAACATACACGTGCTCCATGTTGGCACCAGAAAAGTGTAACTTTTTTCGTGATTTTTAGCGTTGCGGGCTGCTTCAGCACGGATGCGGTGACAGTCTATTGGTAGTCTTATCTTGTGCTGCGTGCTGTCTGTGCACCAGGCTTGTTTGCGTGCACAGCAGCAACCTACGCGCGCTCCATGTTGGCACCAGAAAAGTGTAACTTTTTCTGGGATTTTTAGCGCTGCGGGTTGCTTCTGCATGGACGCGGTGACAACCTATTGGTAGTCTTACATTGTGCTGCGTGCTGTCCGGGCACCGCGCTCTAGTGCGCAGTCGTGTGCACCGCCCCCCTGTGCGAGGCGCGCCGTGGCGGGCACCGCGCCCCGGATAGCGGCGTTGTGCAACGTCCCAGCGTGCACCGCTGCGCGGGAGCGCGGTCGTTGGCACCGCGCCGCGGCGCGCGGTAGGGGGCACCGCGCAGGCATGTGGGCGCCGTCGCGTGCGGGCATGAGACCGCGCGCGGCGCGCGGCTTGCCGTGGAGGGCACCGCACCGCCGC
>CM043870.1:8317026-8342026 GCA_023846275.1 Vanilla planifolia
TAACAAGAAAGACATGCGTTCAGTAACGATAGTGAATAGGTACGGGGAGAGAGGGCACCCTTGCCTGAGACCACACCGAGCATGTATCCATGGAAGCTTCGTGCCATTGAGCAGCACACCAAATCTTGGAGAAGAGATGCAAGCCATGATCCAATCACACCAAATTCTAGGGAAGCCAAGGAAGCACATCATATCCTCCACGAAATGCCAGCTGACCCTATCATAAGCTTGCTCCATATCAATTTTAATAGCCATCATACCTTGTTTGGAAGCTGAGGAATGCATACGGGTAGCCATCTCTTGGGCTATGAAGATATTATCACTAATGGACCTCACCGGGACAAAGGCCCCCTGTTCCCACGAAATAATAGTAGGAAGAACCACTTTCAATTTGTCCAGCAAGATGCGAGCCACAATCTTGTAAATAGTATTGCACAAACTAATATGCCGAAACTGATTGGGTTCATTTGCCCCCTGCTTCTTAGGAATAAGAGTGATAAGCGTGACTTTCCATGAAGTAGGCATCTTCCTATCAGCAAAAAAACTCCTGAATAGCCTGTACAATATGGCCCTGGGTAATGTTACTGTAACCCTGAATAAACTCAGCTGTGATCCCATCCATCCCAGGCGCTTTGTTTTTCCTTATGGCCCTGATAGCACACGTGATCTCCTCATAAGTCACCCTTTGTGTAAGTAGTGAGCATTGCTCTTGCGAGATCATAGCCCTTGGAGTAAAATTAGCAAGCGGAGAAGTAGGAGATTGATTGCACCATTTAGCCTGAAAATACTTGTGAACAATATCGCAAATGTCCTCATCCGTAGTCACAATATCACCTGAATCATTCTTCATATGAAGAATACGATTCTGCCTCCAACGTGAAGTGGCAGCAGCATGAAAGAAATGTGTATTTTTGTCACCTAATTGTGCACACTGAACTTTGGCCCGTTGCCACCACCATCTTTCCTCAAGGGCCCCTTTCCTATGAAACTCCACAATAAGCTCACCAAGCATCTTATTCTCGTCCTCATCAAGACAGCCCTCGTATTCTTTCTGTTGCAGCTCCCTAATCTTACTCTCAAGCTCCTTGTTCGAAGAGAAAAGATCACGCAACTCAGTCTTGCTCCAAGCACGAAGAGCAAATAAGGCACGACGGAATCTAGTGCACAAGCCCTCCATGGCATTACCCCGCGCGCATCTAGCCCAGGCACGCCGCACCACACCCGCCGATTGGAGATAAGCAAGCCAAGTTGAATCAAAATGTATTCTTTGCCATTTCACCGAAAACTGAGATTGTCCCAAACGCAGCAAAATCGGACAATGATCAGAACCAAAACGAGATAGGTGTGTTACCACAGAGGAAGGGAAAGCATCAATTCCGGGTTGATTCATAAAGATGCGATCGAGGCGCTCCCAAATCCTAGCCCCCCCGGCTTTGCCATTACACCAAGTGAACTTATTCCCAACAAAGCCCAAGTCCTCCAGTTGGCAAGTATGAATGAACTCCGAAAACTCTAACTGCCCTTGCTTGAACTGAAATTGCTTGTCTCCTCTTTTTTCCTCTTGTGAGAGCACAATATTAAAGTCACCAGCCACAACACACGGGGTATTCAAAACAGCCTGCTGCAAATGATCCCAAACACCCCTTCTTCTATAGGCGTCCTTGGGGCAGTAAACAAAGCAACATCTGAGTTCCTTGCTTTTATCACAAGTAATATCCACCGTAACCACATGCGTGGACCCATTAGCAACCTTAAGAATAATGTTTTTCCGCCACAAAACCACAATCCCTGCAGACTTTCCAATAGAAGGTTGAGCAAAGAAAAGCCAGTCTCTGCCAAGAAGAATGTCAGCATCCCGCCTTTGAAAACTTTCCACTCTAGTCTCAACCAATGCAATCACAGCAACACCTTCCCTCACAAACCTTTGCAGATAGGACCTTGATTTACGATCCCTAATGCCCCTAATATTCCAAATGGCAATCTTCATTGTACACCAAGTTGTAATGAAAGCAAACAAAGTTGCAGCAGCATCTCATAGGACCACGGGGGCGAAGCGCGCAAGCGCAGGCAAGCATGCGCACACACAGCGCGGCAAGCAAACACACACGCCAAGGCGCTGGGGGAGCAAGCACAGCCGCCAAATGCACCGCGCAGGAGCGCACAGATACAAGCTGGCGCGCATAGGCGCACCCGCGGTGTGGTACGAAAGAGCAAGCAAGCGAGAACGCACCGGCAATGCGCGCGAGTGCGGAACCAAAGTCGCGGCACAAATGTACGCGGACAAGGCCACGGCGCGGAGGCGCAAAGCCAATGCGCGCAGCCGAACGCCAGAAGCGCGCGTGGAACCGCAAGCGAAGCACCAAGCGCTAAGGCACACCAAGGCCGCACCAAGTATACACCACAAGCAGACAAGTAAGCGCTAGCACCCATAAAACACCAATCCAAATCAGCAGCAAATAATCTCCAGCAAGAAAACCACCATAAGATCTCGAGCATCCAGACAACCATCTGCATTCCACGATATGCAGACCAAATAGGGGGGCCCCCATCAGTGCAATATAGTTGGATCATCAAATTGATATTCTCTTGTGCTAGCATCAACGACCTCGGTAGTGACGACCCCAGATCGCCCCCCGCCACTTTGGCTTTGTCCCATGATTTGAATGCCTTCATTAGTATGTGCCCTATTAGATCCTCGATTGGCTTGTTGCCCTTCAACCGAGTTTTTCCACGCCCACATTCTTCGAATTGGTTCCCTACCTCTCATTGCTGAATTGCTGCATCTCCTTCCATAACCTCGGTCCTGTCTATCAGTACTGCGGTGTCTTCGTGTGAAGCTATTATTTCCATACGGGATAGGTGCCTCAGACCTCCAAGTATTCCCCATGTTTCGCCTCCTTCTCGGCTGGACAATCATCCACGGTCCATAGCCATCTCTAACCTCAGATTCTTGAGTAATAACGGCAGCCTTCCCCTTGGCATGATCTCTAGATTTCTGCATTCGTGGCATATCAGATAAGTCATCATTTTGAACTGGCAAACTCTTGGCACGATCATAGTGCATCACCGCATCATGTATGTCCACACGCGGGGGGGGGGGGGGGGGGGGGGGGAATACTGCGCGTAACCTCACCCATGCGCGAGGAGCCCTCGCCAGCATCCAAATTGCGCACACAGTCGCGTGCATCCAGGCATAAATCCTCAGGGCCGCGCGCGCGCGCCAAGTCACGGGACGCATCTGCATTCACCAAGTCATTTCTTTGCACTGTCGAAGCATCAAACACAGGTGTCTTTGGAAGACTAGAACCCAAATCAGGAGATATACGCTGTGTAGGAGATTTGCAATGTTGAGCCAAGTGTCCAACAAGCCCACACGAAAAGCACATTTTAGGCAAGCCTTCATACTCAAAGGACTGAAATGTTCTCCCAAGCTCCCCGCTTAGCCACATTCCCGGAATTAGTGGCTGCGACAAGTCCATACGAACACAAACCCTAGCAAACGATGATCTTTGAAGGTCCCCAGTCCAACCATCCAACAAAATAGGATCGCCAATCATCTTGGCAATCCGAATTATGTTCTCAATATCCCAATAAACAAGAGGAAGTGAGGGAAATCTAACCCACACAGGGGCCCACATGGCCACATTAGAGCACGGGCTGAAGTTTGGAGTCCAAGCATCAAGACCCATTGCTTGCCCAGCAACCTGCCACGGTCCACCAAGCCATACTTTATTGCGATCTTCGACGTTATCAAAACGCAAACAAAAGCATCCCGCCGACAAGTCAAGGATCTGAAAATTATTGAAGTGTCCCCACCTTCGTAGTAAAACCCTATGAATAACATGAAATGGGAGAGTTCCCCCATAGACCCGGCCAACAAGGTCAAACCTGTGAAAATGCTTTCGACGAAGTGTAACCTCCTCTGACATAATAATAGCATTATTTTCAAAGTACTTCGGAGTCGAGTCAGCCCTCTCCTTAATATCAATAAGTGTAGGACGAATGAAAGAAGATGCACCCACCTTTGGCACATCGCTGTTATGAGTTAGAGCGTCTTTGAAGCTAACCTTGTGCACTGGTATCTTGCCCTCCACACACACAGTATGTTGCACCTCTGAGTTAAATTTATCACCATCTCGTGTCAAACACAAATCAGCAGCGCCGGCATCCTCACGCGCCGCGCACGCCACGCGCAAATCATCCGCGCCAGCATGGCCAGGGTGCACACCAACAGCATCACGAAAACTCGCCGTGCCCACCACAACAGCAGGTTCGCGCGCCACTGCGGCGTCCTCACTTCGCAGCGAAGAGCACGCACGCGCGGGCGAGCGCAGCAAGGGCGCGCCATCAGCATTGCACATATCAGTCATCAACATGGAGTCTACGCCATCATTCATCCCAGTGCCTGCATCATCAATTTCAGCATCAGCAGTGGCCGCAACAACACTTGTAGTGCTAGCCAAACTCGAACATTCCCCCGCAGAAGTATTCAAAGAAATTTCATGAAGTATGCAGAATCCTCCTCAATCACTGACATACCAAATACTACCTCTTTATTCTTAACATCATCATCAGACAAGGTAGCATCCGATAATTCCACAGGAGCCTGCTTGGGTTTCTTGTTGCTCTTCTTGACCTTGGACCCAGCCATCATAAAAACCAGAACGATCACAGCACAATCAGGGCACAAAGGAAACACAAAGCACCAAGAGATGTATAAGGATCATAGCAGTCCAAAAGATTATCAAACATACACAACCCAAGAGCCTACAAGAAGGTGTTAGTGCAGCAGTAATTCAAGAAAAATAAGCACAGCACACCACCACAGCAAAACACAACAGCATAACACAGCAGCACAAGCACAACCAAGCACAGTGTTGCAGCGGCAGAGCCCGCACACCGCAACAGCGAGCCACCCACAAAGGGAGGCAGGAGACCTGTATTATTACAGACAAGCCGCAGCAAATAAATAACATTCACGTCCCCCGTAAATCACAGCACAATGGGGGAACAAATTGCACAAATGCAGCAGCAGATGCACGAAGCAGGAAGGCGCGCGCAAGAAGGCTCGCGGGCGCGCAGAAGGTGCGCGGGCACGAAGGAAGGCGCGCGGGCGCGTACAAGGTCGCACAGGCGCGCAGGAGGTGCGCGCAAGCGCGCGCGCGTAGACGACGCGGTAAGATATCCCGCAGGAATAACAAGGGTTTCTAATCCGGTTCCAGCAGAAGCGCGCAGTCGAAATTTTGAAATTTGAATATCCCGTCTTTAGGTCGTCTTCAACCTCAAGCTTCACCGTGCGTGCAGAGAAACCCTAGGAGACAAAGTTGCAGAAATATCTGGACATAGCAGCGGCCTTCGAAAAAATTTGCAAAATGAACAGTGTGCAAATGCGATGCACAATCACGAAGCCAAATCACGAAACCCGCGTGCAGCAGTGCGCAGCCAAAAGGCGAAAAAACTGTAGCTCCGAAGCACTGTAGAAATAGCAAAAGAACAGCCATGGTGCATGCGCGCGCACCCACCGAGCACACCGCGAGCAGCTGCAAGCAATGCGAGCACACCAGCAGCAGTTCCGTGGCACTTACCTCACCGAGTCTCCAAATCGCCCATGAGCGCCCCAAGCAAAGCTCCCCAAGCGCCCCAAGCAAAGTCTTTGGGTTCCTTTGAAACAAAAAATTGGCCGAAGCCTACAAAGTTACCCCAGACTACAGGGGTTCAAAAACAAAATCATCAAGTAACAACTTCCCTAAAGCATCAGGGAGGGGCATACCCCTTTCCCAATAAAACTCAGAAATACATGCCTGCTTCGCAATCCAGTCTGCAGGGCGATTCCTATCTCGAAGAATGTGTGAAAACCGGGTAGTAATCTTGCTCCGAGCGTAGTGGAACGCGTCAGAATAAATACCGCACTCTGTAGGGCAGTGAACCAACTGGATAACCTCCTGAATAGCAGTGGACGAATCAGACTGGAACTCCACAGCCAAGGCACTGTGAAAGTTCGTCATAGTAAGAAGGAGCGCCTCCACAATTGCAAGGACCTCCAAAGTAAAGGTGGCACGAGAAATATGGGGTTTCCCTTTAGCAGCAAGGGGACAACCAGAGTGATCACGAGCAATCATGCCAATCCCAGCACAGTCACCACTGACAGCGGCATCACAATTGAAGATAATCCATCCTGCGGGTGGGGGAAGCCAAGTAGAGGTAAAAGGACCCAAAGGGTAGAACTTCCCGCTAGACAAGGATGGGGAAAGAGTGGGCGCACTAGTAGTGAGAGCAATCTCCAGCTTAATCATCTGAGTAAGTGTCCTGTGGCCATAGATAGGTTTCTTATGCTGTCGCTGGTTACGGTTAAGCCATAGATAATACATGGTGGTGGCAATAGCAGCCAAATGAGGAGCAAGATCTCCCCGCACAAAACGAATCCCGCCAGTGGCAGAAAAAATATGTGCAAAGGCACTCTCCGAATCATGAGTATGATCGTGACAAAGCAAGCCAAGCATCATGGCAGAAGCACAGAGACCAGAATCAGCCCAAATAAGCTGTGCCTGACTGCACTCCCAAAAAGTATGATGAAGTGTCTCCTCCGCATCACAGCCCCAACAACAGGAAGAAGAGTGACCCAAATGTCTCTTCACACACCAAGAGGCCGTAGGGATAAGATCTCTAACAACTCTCCAGATAAAGGTGCACACACGGGGTAATGCCCTGATCTTCCAGACCCAAGCAAAGTGGTCAACATGGGGATTCCCGTGAGTATAAGTCGTGAGCTCACTATAAAACATCGAGCAGGAAGTGTAAGCCGAACCAGTAGAGGCTTGTACCAATTCATCACAAGCACCTCTATGCATCCGCACAAGAAGGAAGATACTCTCCCTCAACAAATCTCCAGCCCAAGACATAATAGTATCAGCATCCCACTTCCCACAGTCCTCAATGCACTCAGCCACCATCCTCGGCCAACAGGCCTCCATATTAATATATGTAGGCCACCAACGAAGGGGAAGGAAATCCATTCAGTTATCCTCATAAAAATCAACTATAGTGCCATCAAACAACCTCCAAGTAAACCCCTGAATAGCTGTAGGTAAAGCCTCCATAATCAGACGACAAGCATGAGAGGCCCCCCTAGGGGTGCGGTTGAGGTTATTCCCCAGAGGGTACTTCCTCCTCATCAAATCAACCCAAATAGAAGGCTCACGGTAAAGAAACCTCCTACAGTGTCTTATAATCAAAGCCTTCTGCCAGGTACGCAGATCAAGAAGGCCCAATCAGCCCCTATCCTTAGGAAGAGTAGCAATATTCCAATCCGCATAGTGAATGGAGTGATTGTGGCTAGTGCCACACCATAAGAATCTCCTCAACCGTTGCTCAATGGCCTGTAATGCCCTCATAGGAACAACACAATGACTCAAAACAAAGTTAGGGATCACCCCAAGAACCGCCCTGATCATAAGGATCCTATCAGCTAGAGAGAGGTGCCTCACACTCCATTTGGCAATCTGGTCCTCAATCCTCTGAATCAAGAAATTGAAGTCACCCTTATGAAGAAGCATAGGTGAAATAGGGACACCCAAATATGATAATCTCTCGCCTCTAGGAATCTCCAACTTCCGCATCACAATACGCTTTCTCTTTTCCTTCATAGTCCTACTGAAAAAAGAAGAGGATTTAGCCAGGTTGGCTTTGAGGCCAGTGTATTTGGTAAAACGATGTAAGAGTTTCTTGACAGCCCTGACAGCAGCATAAGAAGCCATAGAATAAAGCATAATATCATCTGCATATAGGAGATGGGATATAATAGGAGCATCAAGAGAGCACCTAAAACCAAGAAGAGCTCTCTCCTCATACTTATGAGCCATCATGGAGAAAAACTCAGTTACCATAGTGAACAAGTAAGGGGAGAGAGGACACCCCTGCCGTAAACCTCTAGTGGCATGGATCCATGGAAGCCGAACCCCATTGAGCAACACCCCAAAGCGGGGACCCTCAATACATGCCCGCACCCACTCGATCCAGGGCAGAGGAAAACCCATCAGAACTATCATCTCTACCAAAAATTCCCAACGAACACAGTCATATGCCTGCGTCAAGTCCAATTTGATAGCCATCAAGCCAACCCTGGAGGAGGAAGAATGCATGCGGACAGCCATCTCCTGTGCAATAAAGATGTTGTCAGAGATAGTTCTCCTAGGGACGAAAGCTCCCTGCTCAGCAGCAATGATATAAGGAAGTATGGCCTTAAGCCTCTCAACAAGAATCCGTGCAATGATCTTATAGATAAGATTGCATAAACTGATAGGTCTGTAATGATCAGGCTTGCATGCCCCCGGCCTCTTGGGGATGAGCACAACCAGAGTGTCCTTTCAGGAGACAGGCATACGACGCATATGAAAGAAACAGAGAACCGCCTGGACAATATCCTCCTGCATAATATTCCAGTAACCTGTGATGCACTCAGAGGTAATCCCATCAATACCAGGTGCCTTATTTCTCCTGCAAGCTCGAATCGCAGCCAAAATCTCCTCCCTGGTGACATCAGAAACCAAGGTAGAACGATGCTCTAAACTGATACAAGTGTGGGAGAAATGACTTAAGGACGGTAATGTATCCAAATCACCACCCCACTTCAAACCATAGAAACACAAGAGCGTCTCCCCCATCAATCCCGAGGTACAAACTTCCGCCCCCTCCTCATTTTTAAGCATCATAATCCTGTTGTTTCGCCATCTTGAAGTAGCAGCAGCATGGAAAAATCTAGAATTTTTGTCCCCAAGGCTAGCCCAATGTAGTTTGGCGCGTTGCCACCACCACTTCTCCTCTAAACCACATCCTCTGTTGAAGTCTGAAATAAGAGTTCCCAAATAGGAGTGTTCCTCCACCGTAAGCCCCACATTGGATTCCTTCTCTTGTAACCGTGTGATCAAGCCCTCCCTTTCCTTATTCTTTCCCACAATATTCCCCATGTTCCTTTTACTCCAACTATACAATGCCATCATACATCTGCGAAATTTAGTAGTTAAGGATGTCATTCGATCCCCATTAACATTCCTTTGCCAAGCATGCTTCACAATAGTAGCCAAATTTGGATAGTCAAGCCAAATATTCTCAAATCTATACCTTGGTGTAGTTGGGAAAGTAAGTTTGTCACCAATGTCAACCACAAGAGGGCAATGGTCCGAACCGATCCGTGCCAAGTGAGTAACAAACAATGATGTGAGAGAACACAAACCTCTCGAGTTAACAAGTGCACGATCAAGCCTTTCCCATATTCTTGCAGTTCCTTTTTTGCCATTGCACCAAGTGTATCTGTTTCCCACAAACCCAAGATCAGTCAACGTCAGTTCCTGCATACCTTCAGCAAATTCTTGTTGCCCCAAGCCATTACTAAACGGTTTGCCTCCCTTTTTTTCCTCCTGCGACATAACAATATTGAAATCCCCCAAAGCAATCATAGGACCATCGAAGTCAGACTCCTCCCTAAGGATTTACCATATTCCTCTACGGTGATACAAATCTTTAGGAGAGTAAACAACACATGCCTTGATACGCAAATCAAGGGCGAGCATAATCTCCACCACCACCACATGAGAAGATAACCTAACAATGTTCAGATCAACAGACTGTCTCCATAGAATAACAATGCCACCAGACTTTCCCCTGGAAGGTTGTACCATAAAGCCCCAATCTCTACCTAACAAGGTATCAGCATCCCGTCTATCAAAAGTCTCAACCCTTGTTTCCACCAGAGAAATAATACCAATGTTTGACTCCCTAGTAAACTGTTGAAGATAGCAACGGGATTTTCGATCTCTTATGCCCCTGATATTCCAAACAGCAATCTTAGTCATATAGAGAGTATCAATAAAGAAATAATAGACTCCACTGGAAAGAAACCTTGATAAACCATCAACTCAATAAGATATCTGAGGAAACTCCAACAGCAAGTGCTGCAATCCACGCATTGCAGCCAAACAACATCAACATCAGACGTGTGCCCCATGTAATTCAGTTGTGTTTGTTGCATTCCCAGCCTCCACCCGAGGGCCATTGATAGCCCTATGAACATCACCTCCCAAAAAAAGATCCGTAGTGTTCCTTCCTGTCCCCGTCACGATTATGTGCGGTTCCCCGTCCCCATCAGAGTTCCCATGGGCCTTAAGTGTCCATCTTGTTCTCCCCCCTAATGATTGAAGAACTCCTTCTTAGAGAGGACCTTCCCCGACTTCTCCCCCTTCCCAAAGCCTTAGAAAAGGAGCTCCCAACATAATTGTCTTGAGATCTGCGGTTTGGAGCTTGGTAATTTTGAGTCAATCTTCTCTTTCTAGGTTGGACCACCATCCATGGCCCTAATCCTTCATGAATGTCCTTCACGACTTCCATCCAAGGGACCGAGTCATCAACATCCGCATCATCAACTTCGCGCGTGGCAAGCATGACGTGGGCAATAGGCGCCGCGCGCGCGCCAGCAGCAACAGCCTCACGAGTAGGGGGTGGCACGCGCTCCACTGTAGCAATAGTTGAGGGTGGCACGCGCTCACCTGTAGCAATAGCGCCGCGCCCCAAAGGTGGCGTACATACTCCTGTAGAGATAGCATCTCGCTCAAAAATGCGCTCATCAGCGTGCACGCGCACAGCTGGAGCTGCGCGAGGGACTGTAGCAATAGCATCTGGTGTGCTCCCGAAAGGTGGCGCGCGCGCCTGTAGCAATAGCACCCGCGGAAGCCGCATCACCGAAAGGTGGCGCGCGCGCACCTGTAGCATTAGCAAATGCAGACACATCATTTCCTGTAGCGATAGCAAATTCAGTTCCCCTGCCCACATCAGCACCGAGCAATGTAGCGTTAGGGGTAGCATCCTCCCCTTCATTCGGTTTAACAGCAATTACATTTTCAGGTTGAGTGTTTGATATAGTCATATGATTTCTCGCAACATATGCCTGGCGTGAATGATTTTCTATCTTTGTTTGTTGTGTATACCCCACATTTCGACTCTTCCTTTGACACTTATCAGAAGTGTGTCCAACATACCCACATTCAAAGCAAATACGCGGCAACCCTTCATATTCAAAGGGTTGGTAAGTTCTTCCAAGCTCCCCGGTAAGCCACATCCCAGGCTTTAGCGGTTTGGTCGAGTCCATGCGTATACAAACTCTTGCAAAAGCCGACCTCCTAACTTGCGTCGTCCATCCATCTAGGAGAATTGGTTCTCCAATATTCATAGCAATCCTTATGATGTTATCCATATCCCAATACAATAGAGGCAAGGTCGGGAGACGCACCCAAACGGGAGCACACATAGCAGAACCCGAAGAGGTTTAAAATCAGCAGTCCACATATCCAGGCCCATAGCATGGCCCGCCACCTGCCAAGGTCCCCCAAGCCATACCTTATTCCTTTCTTCCACAGACTCGAAATGAAGACAGAAGCAGTTGTGTGGTAATTCAAGAACCCTAAAATTCTTGAAATGGCCCCAACACAGAGTAAGCATACGGTCGATAACAGGGAAGGGAAGAGAATCTCCATATACCCTTCCAACTAAGTCGTGTTGATGGAATTCTTTCCGCCTCATGCATCCCTCTTGACACATCACGATAGCACCATTTTCAAGTTGATTACTCACCATGGCCACTCTTCCCTTAATATCCACCAAAGCCGGTGCAATAAAAGAGGATACAGCTTCATTCGATTTAAAGTTATTTGTGAGGGCCTCCTTAAAGGAGACACGAGTCCCTCCAATACTCTGCGGGTTTGCCCCATCCCTAGCTTCCTCAGGTGGTGCATGAGGTGTAGTGTCTTCTTTATGCCGAGAGTCCTTCATAATATTATAGGCAACAACATCCACAACGTCAATTCCTTCATTTCCAACTTCATTGACGGTAGCAACATTACAATCCCGCACGGGTATAGCCTTAGGTCGCAAATCATCATGTGAGTTTGGAGGAGACACACCATCTCTTGGGGTAGATTCCACAAATACATCATCAATTCGAGGATTATCCGAGCATGTGCCAACATTCGAAGAGCATTCCCCTAATTCGGCCATAACAACCCCATCATTAGTATATGAATCAATATCAACCGAGAGTCCAAGAACAAGTTCTTTGCCTTTATCTTTCGAAGCAGATTTCCATGTTCAATAACAGGAGAAGAGCTTTCATTTCTCAATTTTTTACTACTACGAGTTGCCTTAGCACCAGCCATATCAAGATTCGGAGTGACTGCCCTCGGAATAAAGGAGAAATAAGGCACCAAGGCACGGTGGAACACACTCAATCCACTGAATAAAGGCTACCTGCAGTGAAAACCGAAGCAATACGCGACAATATGCACCAATTTGAAAGCAAGACGCAGCAAATAAAGAGCATAAGCACAACACAGCACAGCACACAGCCACACCACCCTGTATTATTACAATAGGTTACAAGGCGATTGCCCAAATAAAGGATTTAATTTCAGCACTTGCACGCAGCAGCAGCAAGTTCTTCAGCGAAATCAACAGCACACACAGGATGATGGCATGTTGATGATTCGGCCACCCAAAGCCAGCGCGCGCCAAGTCAATATTATTACAAGCCAATGCGCAAAATCGTGCTTACAGCATGCACAAACACACAGATTACACCCAAATGCATCAAGACGCGCCAAATAGCGCGAGAAGCCCCGGCCGCGATACACTGCACCGCGGGGCACAGGTACCTTTAATTGTGTTCCAGCAGCCCGCTCAACCGAATTTTTAAATTTTAAAGTTGAAAATTAAGAGGCGAGGATCATCTTCATCCTCCGAAACCCTAGATATCATCGAGCTTCAAAAACCCTAGCAATGGCGGTTCGAAATATACCTTGCAGATTTTGCTGAAATTAACATACTAGGAGCTCCAGAACCTGCCGAGCTAAAAAAGTCGCACCAAATCTTGAAATAAAGTCCCCAGCAGCAGGAAAAAAAAGGACAGTACCTTGCGCGCGGAAGACGCGCGTGCAGGGAGAATTCGCGTACGGGAACAAGACCACGCGCACGCAGAAGTTGCAGCCGAGTGCACGCGAAGAAGAGATGCAGCGCCCGCGCCACCCAGCAGCGCCGAGCGCCACCAATGTGCGGGAAGACCGAAATCGCCTCAAGCTCCTTACCTTGCGCCTCCAAGCAAAGTCTTTGGGTTCCTTTGAAACAAAAGATTGGCCGAAGCCTACATAGTTACCCCAAGACTACGGGGGTTCAAAAACAAAATCAGCAAATAAGATCTTTTTAAGAGACTCAGGAAGGAGCATTCCCCTTTCCCAACAAAACTCATCACAACCAATCAACAGCAGCGTTACCTTCCCTCGCAATGTGAGTGATACGAACAGTAGCCTTGTTCCGAGCGTGATACAGGGCATCCGAAAACAAGCTACAGTCTGGAGGATAATGAATCATCTGTGTGACCTCCTGGACAGCAAGAACCGAATCAGACTGAGCCACAAAAGCCGAGTGGCCTGGGAACTTAGTCATAGCCAAAGCAAGGGCTTCCAAAAGGGCAATGGCCTCCATGGTGTTGCTGGATCGAGAGATGTGAGGCTTTCCCATAGCCATAATAGGTTCCCTAAAGTGGTTTCTAACAATCAAGCCAATACCTGCTGACTCACCAGAAACAGCTGCATCACAGTTAATGATAATCCACCCCGTGGGAGGAGGAAGCCAAGTGGAGGTTATAGAACCCATAGGGGTGAGCTTCCCGCTGGACAAGGGTAGATGATGATTGCCGTGATCAGTGGTAATGGCAATCTCGAACTTGATCTTGCGAATCAGAGTGTTGTTGCTATAGATAGGCTGCTTGTGATGCTTCAAGTTGCGATTATTCGACAGATAATACATAGTAGTAAATATGACAGCCAAATGATAAATCAAATCAGCACGACTGCCCATAAAGGAAGGGGTATTACCACAAATGCCAGAGGGGTCCAAAATAGATGCATCCTGCCCAAGACCAAGGGCAGCAGCCGATGCACTCAGGAGAGGATCCAACCAGATATACAGTGCCTGCCTACACTCCCAGAACGCATGGTAAAGGGTCTCGGCCTCCATACAACCCCAAATGCAAGTATCATCAGTGCCCAAATGTCTCCTGACACACCAAACAGCAGTGGGAATAAGATCCCTAGCAGCCCTCCAAACAAAGGTGCGAACACGAGGCACCGTCTGCAGCTTCCAAATCCACTCAAGGTGAAGCATCTGCACATCCCCACCAGTGATAGTAATAATGTCTCTATAAAACACCGAGCAAGACACAATCTGAGAGCCCGTCGAGGCTTGCACAAGGCTATCAACATCATCACTATGTCTCCAAGGGAGACGATAAATCCGGTCGCAAAGTTGCCTGCCAGCCCAACGGGATACAGCCACCTGATCCCAACTCCCCCTCACCTCAATACAATCAGAGACCAAAGAAGGCCAGTCAGCCTCCATGTTGATGAAAGTGGGCCACCAACGAATAGGGAGAAACTCCAGCCAATTGTCCTCAAGAAAGTCAACATCACCGCCATTCCCGATCTGCCACATGAACCCCTGGATAGCATGGGGGATCGCCTCCATGATAAGCCTATAAGCATGTGAGGCACCACGAGGGACTCTACACAGATTATTGCCAAAGGGGTATTTCCTCCTCACAATGTCAACCCAAAGGCACTTCTCACGGGATAGCAATCTCCTGCAGTGCTTCATAGTCAACGCCTGCCTCCATGTACGAAGCTGAAAAATACCAAAACCACCCAACTCCTTGGGTAAAGTAACAGTGTGCCAGTCAGCATAATGAATGGAATGGTTGTGGCTAGCCCCACACCAAAGAAAGGCTCTCATCCTTCACTCAATGGCATCCAAAACTCGAATAGGTACAGCACAGTGACTAAGAATGTAATTGGGAATAGCCCCAGTAACGGCCTTGATCATGAGGATCCTACCAGCCAATGAAAGATCCCTGACACTCCACTTGGCAATTTGGGAGTCAATCCTCTGTAATAAGAAATCGAAGTCCCCCTTATGAAGCAATGTGGCGGCAATAGGAATGCCCAAGTAAGAAAGTCACACCAATAGGAATTCCGAGCTTAGAGGCCGTAACCCGTTTTCTTTTTTTCCTCATTCCCTTACTAAAGTAAATGCTTGACTTAGTAAAGTTCACCTCAAGACCAGTGTGTTTAGAAAACTCCCTCAGTAATATTTTAATAGCTTTTACGTTACCACTCGAAACCGCAGCATAAACAATGATATCATCAGCATATAGTAAGTGGGAGATAATAGGAGTGTCAGTAAAACAATGGAATCCCAACATCATCCTCTGTTCATAGGAGTGTGCAAGCATGGAAAAGAACTCAGTAACCATAGTAAACAAGTAGGGTGATAAAGGACATCCCTGACGAAGACCCCTGGCCGCATGTATCCATGGCAGTTGAGAGCCGTTTAACAGTATACCAAAGCGTGGTCCAACAATGCAAGCCATAATCCAATCAATCCATAAGGGGGGAAAACCCATAAGCCTTATCATATCAGCAATAAAGTCTCACCTCACACTATCATAAGCATGCTCCAAATCTAATTTAATAGTCATCAAACCAGATTTGGAGGTAGACATATGCATCCTACCAGCCATCTCCTGGGCAATGAAGATGTTATCTGAAACAGATCTCCCAGGTACAAAAGCCCCCTGCTCTCCAGAAATAATACCAGGGAGGACACCTTTGAGTCTATCCACAAGGATTCTAGCCATAATCTTATATATAAGATTGCAAAGGCTAATAGGACTAAACTGTTCAGGTCTGCACGCTCCATGAGACTTTGGGATCAAAACCACCAGGGTATCTCTCCAAGAAATAGGCATAGAGCAATCTCTGAAAAAACTAGAAACGACCTGATATATATCATTCTGAGTAACATCCCAGTAACCCCTCAAAAACTCAGTGGTAATACCATAAGCTCCCGGTGCTTTGTTCCTCCTACAGGACCGAATGGCAGCAGAAATCTCCTGAATAGAAACGTCAATAACCAAAGATCTCTCCTGCTCCATCGTGATACAACTATGAGATAAGTGAGCAAGCGAAGGCAAGTCCCCAGTTATGCAGCTCCATTTCCTAGTGAAAAACTTCATGAGTGTATCACCCATGCCCTCCATAGTAGTCAAAGTCGAGCCATCAATGTCTCTCAAAGCAAAAATCATGTTATTCCTCCATTTGGAAGTGGCAGCCGAATGGAAGAATCTTGAGTTTCGGTCCCCAAGACAAGCCCAATGGATCTTGGCACGTTGCCACCACCACTTCTCCTCCATAGCACAAGCCGAATTGAATGCCGAGATGAGGTTCCCAAGGGAGGCATGCTCCTCCTCCGTGAGGCCTACGTTTGACTCCTTATTTTGAAGTTGGTGGATTTCTCTTTCTCTTGCCTTATTCGATGCCATAAGCTTACCAAGGTCTTGCTTACTCCAACGATGAAGGGCCACAAGGCATCTGCGAAACTTTGTAGTAAGAGAGGTCATCTTATCTCCATTGGTTTTTCTTTGCCATACCTGCTTAACAATGCCCTTGGAGTTGGGATGATCAAGCCAGATACTTTCAAATCTAAGCCTCGGTTTGGTATGAAGATGCTTACTATCACCCATGTCAACCATCAGGGGGCAATGGTCAGAACCAATACGAGCTAAATGAGTGACAGTGATAGCATTATGATTGAGAAATCCCGTGGAATTGATGAGGGCTCTATCAAGTCTCTCCCATATCCTCGCGCTCCCCCTCTTCCCATTACACCATGTGTATTTGTTTCCTACAAAGCCAAGATCAAGGAGCCCAATCTCATGCATGAAATCATAGAATTCCCACTGCCCAATATCGTAAGTAAAGGCTCTTCCACCTCTCTTCTCTTCTTGTGACATAACAATATTAAAATCCCCCACAACAATCATAGGACCACCAAAGTTTGACTCCTCCCTAAGGATTTGCCAAATGGTTCTACGGTTGTAAGGGTCTTTAGGGGAATAGATAGTGCACCATCTAGCTTGAGTGCCCGAGCCTAACACAGTATCAAAGACCACAACATGTGGTGAAAGTCTCACAATCTTCAACTCTACCTCCTGTTTCCACATAACAATAATACCACTAGATTTGCCCTTAGCAGGTTGAATAGCAAAATCCCAGTTCCCACCCAGTAGAAGATCTGCATCCCTCCTGGTAAATGATTCTACTCTAGTCTCTAACAATGCAATAGCCTCAATGTTTTCTTCTCTCATGAATCTCTGCAAAAAGCATTGCGATTTCTTGTCTCTAACACCTCTTATGTTCCAAGCTGCAACTCTAGTCATGATAGCACAATGTAGTCTGATATATCGGCGCACCTCATCCACCCATAACATATGGCCTTCCAAAAATACAAAGAGAACTGCATTCCACGACATGCAGTACCACGACACTCTTCATTAATTCTTATCATGTGTAACATCAATCCTCTCAATCACCCCATTACCTTGAGCTTTAGGTGCCCAAGACCCTCTCCCAAAGTTGCTGTCCCGCATGATAAAAGGGCTTCTCTCCCTCACAGACGATCTCCCCCTGCTTATTCTTCTCCCCGAATTCATATTAGTAGCTATACCCATGCGATTATAATCAAAGTCACGGTTTTGCCCTTGGTTGTATGATAATATTCTTCTCTTCCTTGGTTGCACAACCATCCAAGGTCCAAGTCCCTCATTGATTTCTTCCTCGGCATTAGCCCAAGGTGCATTCAAATTCCCGGTGCAAACAGCATCAACAACATGATGTTGATGATCAGCAAAATCTTCACAAGTTGTTGATGGCGTGCTCAAATTCACGTTGCTGGCAGCATGTACCGTAGATTTAGCAAATGTTGTGCACAGCAGAGGTGGCGCGTGCACCGCATTCAAGTTGGCCCCATCAGCTAAAGGTGGCGCGCGCTCACCTGTAGCAAATTCAAATTCAAATGGTGGCGCGCCCGCGTGCGTAGCAGATTCCGGGTGCACTGTAGAAAATGCAGTGGCATCACGATACAAAGGTGGCAAGCGCGCCACCTTCGCTTCCTCCGCACTCCCGGGAGGTGGCGCGCGCTCACTCGGCGCAGCTTCATCATTCACTGTAAAAAATGCATAGGTCTCCCGATTCTGAGGTGGCGAGCGCGCCACCTTCGCGTCTCTCGCCCGCGCAAGAGGTGGCGCGCGCTCACTCGGCGCTGCTTCAGCCATCACTGTAGAAAATGCAGAATGCGCGCGGTCCAGAGGTTGCGCGCGCGCCACCTTTCCTGACTCAGCGCCGGACAAAGGTGGCGCGCGCTCAACTGTAGCAGCAGCGCGCGGCACCACGTTTTGCTCTCTTGGTGTATCCATAGATTTATCTGGTGTTTTCTTCATATATTTTCGATTGCATTTATCAGCTGTGTGCCCTACATAGTCACATACGAAGCAGATGCGAGGTAATCCTTCATACTCGAAAGGTTGGAAAGTTCTACCAAGGTCTCCCCACAACCATATGCCCGACTTAAGGGGCTTAGTGAGGTCTACCCGTATACACACACGGGCATATGCTGATCTCCGGAGTTGGGCAGTCCATCCATCCAAAAGGATGGGATCACCAATGTTCATAGCAATTCTAATAATATTTTCAGCATCCCAGTAAAGTAGAGGAAGAGCCGGGAACCTAACCCAGACAGGTGCACACATCGCTGCCTCAGATGACGGCTTAAAATCATCCTTCCACATATCCAGACCCATGGCAAGCCCAGCCACTTGCCAAGGTCCCCCAAGCCAAACTTCATTGCGGTCTTTAGCAGATTCAAAGTGTAAACAGAAACAATTGTAGGGTAGTTCAAGCACCCTAAAATTATTGAAATGGCCCCACCTTCTAGATAATAAACGGTCAATAATAGGGAAGGGGAGGGAGTCTCCATAAACTCTACCTACAAGGTCGTGCTGATGGAATTCTCTTCTTCTCATGCAAGCCTCATGTGACATGACCACCGCACCCTCATACAACTGATTCTTAATCTGAGTAACTTTCTCCTTGATATCAACCATCAAAGGAGCAATAAATGCCGAGGCACCTCCATTTGATGTATAGGTTTTTGTTAGAGCATCTCTAAATGATACCCGAGCCTTTTCACCCTCCTTTGGATTAGTGTTAATATTCTCCTCATGTTCCTTTTCTCTTGCATTTGTTCGATTACCTTCATTTAGTTCCGATTCTTGTGCCTCCCCAATAATTGGTTCGGCCTCATGAATTTCCCCAAGCTTAACCTCCTCATGCATTGTGTTCGAAACCTCACCTTGCACCTCCATAACCTCACATTCACCCGGGACCGAGCTTTCAACCATAGCTTGATTTTCACTATCATTAAATCTTGCATCACCATTGGAAGAGCATTCACCTATTTCATAAATTGCAGCCTCGATGTTGTGATCAAACTCAGCTGTGAGACCCAACACTAGGTTCTTATCTTTGGCATGTAATGCTAGATCATTTTCAGCACACTTCTGAGAAGGAGATGAATCATCAATGTTCTTTAGTTTTTTGCTGCTGCGTGTAGATTTTCCACCCGCCATATGAACAGAAATCAGCTTAAATTCAGTCACTGAGGAGGATCAAAGCACCAAAAGCTCATACTATACTCACAATCCAGAAATTGGGGCTACCTGTAACAGAATAATGAAAGATATGCAGCAGATATTGCAGTAAAATAAGCACAGCACAGCCTAAATGACAGCACCACAGAACACAGCAGCAAGCCCCCTGTATTATTACAGCAAATACAAGGCCAATAGCCCAAATAAATGATTTGATTTCAGCAGCACTTCACGACAGCAGCAATAGCAGGTAGCAAGCAGGGATGTTGATGGCCCAATGTTGATGCAGCCACGCTCAGCAAATGCACGTCAACCTGTGTTATTACAAGCCCAGGTGCACATACGCGCTTACAGCATACAACAATGCAGCATACACACAGCAAAACAGCATCCAGAGCGCGCAATCGCGCGCGGGGAGCGCCCAGCGCGCGTGCGCCTAACGGCCGCTCGCGCGCGCGCGCGCAAATTTGTTGCGGGCGCGGTACAATGTCCTGCGAGACAGAGTTCCTTTAATCGTAGTCCAGCAAGACCGGGAAGCCAAAATTCGAAATTTTCAATTCGAAATTAGGCGGCCAAATTTGACTTCGTCTTCAACCTCCGAAATAGCATTTTTTCGGTGAACAGTAAACCCTAGGAGAGGAGTTTACGAAATATACCTTAAGCCATGGCAGATTAATGAAATACACTGAACACCTGAACCTGGCGAGCTTGAAATTTGAAGAAAATCCAGAGAAAAATCAATGCAGCAAGAAGCAGCACGAACGCGCCGCGAGTTCGCCGCGGCCGCGCGCAGAGAGCAGCCGCGCAGGTCGCGCGCGAGTTCAACCGAGACGGGAGGCGCCGCGCGCACTCCGCGCGCCGCCCGCGTGCAGGGAGCCCGAAATCGCCTCCAAGTCGCCCAAGATGCCTCCAAATCGCCCTAAATCGCCCAAGACGCCTCCAAAGTCTTTGGGTTCCTTTGATAAATAAAGGTCGAAGCCAGTACAAAATACCTCAAGGAGGCTCAAACACAAAGTCAGCTAACAGTAGCTGAAGGAGAGGTTCAGGGAGGGGCATACCCCATACCCAAACAAAATCAGCATCACACGCCTTGTGTGCGACCCAGTCTGCTGGACAATTGCCCTCACGGGGCATATGAGTAATGCGGAAAGCACTAAGGTGGGCGGCATAAGAAGCCGCAGCAGCAAAATAGCCTGTCGACGGTGGGTGAATAATCATCTCGGTAATCTCGTGCATAGCAAAGGTAGAATCCGTCTGTATCTCAATAGCGTGGTGCACCATAAACGACTCCTGCATGAGTCTCAGTGCCTCAAGGATCGCGAGGGACTCCATGCCATCTGTGGAGTGCGAGAAAATTTGTTTCCCAAGAATATGGAGAGGCCGACCATGCGAGTCTCTAACAATTATGCCAATGCCAGCGCAATCCTCACCAATAGCAGCATCACAGTTCACCATAAGCCATCCAGCGGGAGGGGGAACCCAATTGCGGGCTACACATAACTCAGATGAGTTAAAAAGGTTCCCGGTGGGCAAGGATGACAGCATAGATTCCCGTTGCGTGCTGCATAAAATGTTGATACTAATGCTTCGTAAAAGTGAAGAGTTACTTAAGAAAAGCTGCCCGTGCTTCTTAGCGTTCCTCTTAATCCAAAGGCCATGGAGAGCAGTGGCAAAGTGATGTAGATGTATGAGCTTTGCATCACGCCGAGCAGCACACACAGCGCCAAAGCAAGCCAGGTCGGTGGCGAAGTCAGCCCCACGGCGTGCGCGCGCAAAGGCCTCAGCCGCCTCGCGCATGGCGCGCGCAGACCACACCGCGCGCGCGGGGACATTCCCAGAATGTATGGCAATACGTCTCAGCACAGGGGCACCCCCAAGCGCAAAGCTCCGAATCAGCAAGGCCCCGATGTGTCATCCAAGCTGCTGTAGGCAAAGCATTGCACACAAGTCTCCAAAGGAAGATACGCACCCTGGGTGCAACCTTAATTCTCCAAATCCAGCCAAGTTGCTTGTGCTGGGAGTCACAAGATTCATCCCCATAATGTGCCCGAATCCACAGCTCCTTATAAATACTAGCATTATCGATCTGAACGGCTTCGGTATATGAGTGCATCAATGAATCCATGTTGCTTTTGTGATTCCAGGGTAAGTGTATGACCCTATAGAGAAGATTGTCATCGGCCCATTGACGCAGCTTGCAAGCATCCCAAATTCCTGGCTCAATCATACATTCGGAAACCAATTGAGGCCAATCCGAGTCCATGTTTATGAATGTGGGCCACCATCTCAAGGGGAGAATCCCCAACCAATTGTCCTCAAGAAATGAGGTACAAGTCCCATCATGCATTCTCCAAGTCAAACAAGACAATGCTGTAGGAAAGGAGTTCATCAATAAGCGGCATGCGTGGGATGCACCGCGCGGGGCGCTCAGCCGCATGCGCGTTCCAAAATACTTGCTATTCATGATACTTGTCCATAGGCTCTCCTCTCTAGCAATGACTCTCCTACAATGTTTTATTTGTAGTGTGCGCTGCCATAAACGGAGGTCATGAATTCCGAGGCCCCTCAACTCTCTAGGCATGGTAACAATTGTCCAGTTAACATAGTGGATTGAGTGTGAATCAGATGATCCACACCACAAAAATTGCCTCATGATCCGATCAATAATATCAAAGAGCCCCTTGGGAACAACACAATGTGCAATCACGTGACTGGGGATAGCAAGAAGCACGGCACTAATCATCACAACTCTCCCCGCAAGTGAGAGGGGCCTAACTTGCCATTTCGAAATTTGTTGCATTATTCTCTGAATAATGAAATTAAACTCGCCCTTGGTGAAGAGATTCGCAGCAATGGGCACACCAAGATAGTTGAGTGACTTACCACGAGGGATTTGGACTTTCTTAGCAATCTTGCGTTTTCTGCGCTCACGCATGGCCTTACTAAAGTAGATCTTGGATTTGCTGAGATTTGCATGAAGGCCAGCCGAAGTGCTAAAATCCAAAAGGACAACACGCACCGCACGCGCAGCAGCACGCGTGGCCGGTGCATAGAGCATCAAGTCGTCTGCATACATCAGATGTGAGACAATAGGGGCATGCAGCGCACACCTAAAACCCAACAGCATGCGTGTCTCATACTCATGTAGAAGGGAGGACATGCGTTCAGTAACGATGGTGAATAAATACGGGGAAAGGGGACACCCTTGCCTAAGTCCACATCGAGCATGTATCCAAGGAAGCTTTGTGCCATTAAGCAGCACACCAAACCTAGTAGAGGAAATGCAGGCTATGATCCAGTCACACCAGACTCTAGGGAAGCCAAGGAAACACATCATATCCTCCACAAACTGCCAACTTACACGATCATAGGCTTGCTCCATATCGATTTTAATAGCCATCATACCTTGCTTGGAAGTAGAGGAATGCATCCGAGTTGCCATCTCTTGTGCAATGAAGATATTGTCACTAATAGACCTCCCCGGGACAAAGGCCCCCTGTTCCCATGAAATAATGGTTGGAAGAACCACCTTCAATCTATCAACCAAGATACGTGTCACGATTTTGTAAATAGTGTTGCACAAGCTAATAGGGCGAAACTGATTGGGTCATTTGCTCCCTGTTTTTTAGGAATAAGAGTAATCAGCATGTCTTTCCAAGAGATAGGCATCTTCCTATCAGCAAAAAACTCCTGAATAGCCTGCACAATATGGCCCTGGGTAATACTGCTGTAACCCTGAACAAACTCAGCAGTGATCCCATCCATCCCGGGTGCTTTGTTTTTTCTTATGGCCTTGATAGCATATGTGATCTCCTCATAAGTCACCGTCTGCGTAAGTAAAGAACCTTGCTCTTGAGAAATCATAGCCCTTGGGGTAAAATTGGCAAGTGGAGAGGTAGGAGCTTGGTTGCACCATTTTGCCTGAAAATGCTTATAGACAATATCACATATGTCCTCTTCCGCAGTCACAATATCACCTGAATCATTCTTCATCTGAAGAATGCGGTTCTGTCTCCAACGCGAAGTAGCAGCAGCATGAAAGAAGTGCGTATTCTTGTCACCCAACTTTGCCCACCGAGCTTTGGCACGTTGCCACCACCATCTTTCTTCAAGAGCCCCCTTCCTATGAAATTCCACAATAAGCTCACCAAGTCTCTTATTGTCATCGTCATCAAGACAACCCTCGGATTCTTTTTGCTGCAGCTCTTTGATTTTACTTTCAAGCTCCCTGTTCAAACAGAAGAGATCACGCAATTCGGTCTTACTCCAAACACGAAGAGCACATAAGGCGCGGCGGAACCTAGTGCAAACTCCCTCCATGGCACTACCCCGCGCGCACCTTGCCCAAGCACGACGCACCACATTCGCCGATTGGGGATAAGCAAGCCAAGTTGAATCAAAATGAATTCTCTGCCCTTTCACCAAAAATTGTGATTGCCCCAAACGCAGCAGTAATGGACAGTGATCAGAACCAATTCTGGGTAGGTGTGTTACTGTAGAGGATGGGAGAGCAGCAATGCCAAGTTGATTCATAAAGATGCGATCAAGGCGCTCCCATATCCTTGCTCCCCCGACTTTACCATTGCACCAAGTAAAATTATTCCCAACAAAGCCCAAGTCCTCAAGTTGGCAATTATGAATAAATTCCAAGAACTCTAACTGTCCTTGCTGAAATTGAAACGGCTTACCTCCTCTTTTCTCCTCTTGTGAAAGCACAATATTAAAGTCACCAGCCACAACACATGGGGTATTCAAGACAGCATGCTGCAAGTGGTCCCAAACACCTCTTCTTCTATACGCATCTTTGGGGCAATAAACAAAACAGCACCTTATTTCCTTGTTCTTGTCACACGCAATGTCCACCGTTACCACATGAGTAGTCCCGCTTACAACCTTTAGGATGATAATTTCAAGCCATAGAACCACAATACCTGCCGACTTTCCAATAGATGGTTGAACAAAGAAATGCCAATCTCTGCCAAGTAAGATGTCAGCATCCCGCCTTTGAAAGTTTTCCACTCTAGTCTCAACCAATGCCACCACATCAACACCTCTAACAAATCTCTGCAAATAAGACATTGATTTGCGGTCTCTAATGCCCCTAATATTCCAGATTACGATCTTCATTATACACCTGATGTAAAGGGGAAGTTAGGTGGCAGCAGCAAGCGCGCGGAGTCGCGCAGCAAGCACGCGCACACGCGTAGGCAGGCGCATGCACACATAGTGCCGACATACAGACACCAGCGGCAAGGGCGAGGGAAGCAAGCACAGCCACCAAATGCCACAAAATAATGCGCGGACACAAGCCATCGCGCATAGGCGCACCCACGGCGCGGTGCGAGATGCACACACGCGCAAGCACGTGGGCAAGCCAAGAAGTCGCGGAGCCAGGATCGCAGCACAAATGCGCGCAGCCAC
>CM043870.1:8347026-8374526 GCA_023846275.1 Vanilla planifolia
GCAGGGGACAAAATGCCGATGCACAAGGTTAGCTTTAAGGATGCTCTAACTCATAACAGCGATGTGCCAAAAGTGGGTGTGACTTCTTTTGTTCGACCTATGCTTATTGATATAAAGGAGAGGGAGGATTCAACACCGAAGTACTTTGAAGACACTGCCATTACTATGTCCGAGGAGGTTACTCATCGCCGCAAGCAATTCCATAGGTTTGACCTAGTTGGCCGAGTTTATGGGGGAACTCTTCCCTTTCATGTTATTCATCGGGTCTTACTAAGAAGATGGGGACATTTCAATAATTTCCGGACTCTTGACTTGTCGGAGGGATGCTTTTGCTTACATTTTGACAATATGGACGATAGGAACAAAGTATGGCTTGGTGGACCATGGCAGATTGCTGGACAAGCAATGGGACTTGATGCTTGGACCCCAAATTTCAGCCCAAGATCTAATGTGGCTATGTGTGCCCCGGTGTGGGTGAGGCTTCCATCACTTTGGTTTATTGGGACATTGAAAACATAATCCGCATTGCCAAAATGATTGGTGACCCTATTTTGCTGGACGGTTGGACTGGAGGTCTCCAAAGATCGTCGTTTGCTAGGGTTTGTGTTCGTATGGACTTGTCGCAGCCACTGTGTCCGGGTATGTGGTTAAGGGGGGAGCTTGGAAGAACTTTTCAATCTTTTGAGTATGAAGGTTTACCCAAAATGTGCTACCCGTGTGGGCTTGTTGGCCACTTGGCGCAACACTGCAAATCTCCCAAACAGCATGTAATTCCTGATATGAGGTCTGGACAATCTACGATGCCTGTGTTTGAGGCTTCGACAATGCAGCAAGATGGCTTGGTGAACGCAGATGCATCATGTGATACGGCGCGCGCGCGGGGCCCTGAGATGATAAGTCTGGATGCGCGCGGCAGTGCGCGCAATGCTGATGCGGGGGAGGGATCCTCCCGCATGGGTGAGATGGCGCGACCTATTCTTCAGCAGCGCGCGGAGATTGATGATGGGGGATTTCATGGCAACGGTGTTAGAAGTTTATTAGGCTCGAAGGATGATTTGCCTGATATATCACAAAAATCAGGAGGCTACACCAAGGGAAAGGCTGCTGTTATCACCCAAGAATCTGAGGTTAAAGATGGGTATGGGCCATGGATGATTGTTCAACCGAGAAGGAAGCGGAACATGGGGAACAATTGGAGTTTTCAGTCACAGGTTTCGTATGGGAACAATAGCCTCTCACAAAGATACCGCAGCAGGGATAGGCAGGACCGAGGCTATGGAAGAAGACGCAGCAATTCAGTGATGAGGGGGAGAGCCTGTCCGAAGAATGTGGGCGCGGAAAAACTCTATTGAAGGGCAAAATGCCAATCGAGGAGTCAATTGGGCACTAGGTGTTCGAGTTAATCACGATTTGGGACATAGCCAACACCATGGGGGGCTAACTGAGGCTGCGGAATTCATCAATGCCCAAAGCAACTTTGATAATGCCAATGGCCGTGAACATACATATGATGATCCTACCAAATTGCGTTGATAGGGGGCCCCCTAGTTGGGCTGCATATCGTGGAATGCAGTTGGTTGATTGCGAGCTTGGGTTTCTAAGATGGCTACATGGCTGGTGGTTTCGTGCTAATGACTTGGTTTGGTGCAGATGGGCGCTGATGTTCATTTTGATGCATGTGGTGCATGGTGCGTTTGGATTTGGTGTGTCCAGGTGTATCGCTTGCTGCTGTGCGCGTGCGCTTGGTGATGTGGGTGTGTGTATTAGCCCTGCGCCTTTGCGCCGTGGCTGTGGCTGCGCGCATTTGTGCTGCGATCCTGGCTCCGCGACTTCTTGGCTTGCCCACGTGCTTGCGCGTGTGTGCATCTCGCACCGCGCCGTGGGTGCGCCTATGCGCGATGGCTTGTGTCCGCGCATTATTTTGTGGCATTTGGTGGCTGTGCTTGCTTCCCTCGCCCTTGCCGCTGGTGTCTGTATGTCGGCACTATGTGTGCATGCGCCTGCCTACGCGTGTGCGCGTGCTTGCTGCGCGACTCCGCGCGCTTGCTGCTGCCACCTAACTTCCCCTTTACATCAGGTGTATAATGAAGATCGTAATCTGGAATATTAGGGGCATTAGAGACCGCAAATCAATGTCTTATTTGCAGAGATTTGTTAGAGGTGTTGATGTGGTGGCATTGGTTGAGACTAGAGTGGAAAACTTTCAAAGGCGGGATGCTGACATCTTACTTGGCAGAGATTGGCATTTCTTTGTTCAACCATCTATTGGAAAGTCGGCAGGTATTGTGGTTCTATGGCTTGAAATTATCATCCTAAAGGTTGTAAGCGGGACTACTCATGTGGTAACGGTGGACATTGCGTGTGACAAGAACAAGGAAATAAGGTGCTGTTTTGTTTATTGCCCCAAAGATGCGTATAGAAGAAGAGGTGTTTGGGACCACTTGCAGCATGCTGTCTTGAATACCCCATGTGTTGTGGCTGGTGACTTTAATATTGTGCTTTCACAAGAGGAGAAAAGAGGAGGTAAGCCGTTTCAATTTCAGCAAGGACAGTTAGAGTTCTTGGAATTTATTCATAATTGCCAACTTGAGGACTTGGGCTTTGTTGGGAATAATTTTACTTGGTGCAATGGTAAAGTCGGGGGAGCAAGGATATGGGAGCGCCTTGATCGCATCTTTATGAATCAACTTGGCATTGCTGCTCTCCCATCCTCTACAGTAACACACCTACCCAGAATTGGTTCTGATCACTGTCCATTACTGCTGCGTTTGGGGCAATCACAATTTTTGGTGAAAGGGCAGAGAATTCATTTTGATTCAACTTGGCTTGCTTATCCCCAATCGGCGAATGTGGTGCGTCGTGCTTGGGCAAGGTGCGCGCGGGGTAGTGCCATGGAGGGAGTTTGCACTAGGTTCCGCCGCGCCTTATGTGCTCTTCGTGTTTGGAGTAAGACCGAATTGCGTGATCTCTTCTGTTTGAACAGGGAGCTTGAAAGTAAAATCAAAGAGCTGCAGCAAAAAGAATCCGAGGGTTGTCTTGATGACGATGACAATAAGAGACTTGGTGAGCTTATTGTGGAATTTCATAGGAAGGGGGCTCTTGAAGAAAGATGGTGGTGGCAACGTGCCAAAGCTCGGTGGGCAAAGTTGGGTGACAAGAATACGCACTTCTTTCATGCTGCTGCTACTTCGCGTTGGAGACAGAACCGCATTCTTCAGATGAAGAATGATTCAGGTGATATTGTGACTGCGGAAGAGGACATATGTGATATTGTCTATAAGCATTTTCAGGCAAAATGGTGCAACCAAGCTCCTACCTCTCCACTTGCCAATTTTACCCCAAGGGCTATGATTTCTCAAGAGCAAGGTTCTTTACTTACGCAGATGGTGACTTATGAGGAGATCACATATGCTATCAAGGCCATAAGAAAAAACAAAGCACCCGGGATGGATGGGATCACTGCTGAGTTTGTTCAGGGTTACAGCAGTATTACCCAGGGCCATATTGTGCAGGCTATTCAGGAGTTTTTTGCTGATAGGAAGATGCCTATCTCTTGGAAAGACATGCTGATTACTCTTATTCCTAAAAAACAGGGAGCAAATGACCCAATCAGTTTCGCCCTATTAGCTTGTGCAACACTATTTACAAAATCGTGACACGTATCTTGGTTGATAGATTGAAGGTGGTTCTTCCAACCATTATTTCATGGGAACAGGGGGCCTTTGTCCCGGGGAGGTCTATTAGTGACAATATCTTCATTGCACAAGAGATGGCAACTCGGATGCATTCCTCTACTTCCAAGCAAGGTATGATGGCTATTAAAATCGATATGGAGCAAGCCTATGATCGTGTAAGTTGGCAGTTTGTGGAGGATATGATGTGTTTCCTTGGCTTCCCTAGAGTCTGGTGTGACTGGATCATAGCCTGCATTTCCTCTACTAGGTTTGGTGTGCTGCTTAATGGCACAAAGCTTCCTTGGATACATGCTCGATGTGGACTTAGGCAAGGGTGTCCCCTTTCCCCGTATTTATTCACCATCGTTACTGAACGCATGTCCTCCCTTCTACATGAGTATGAGACACGCATGCTGTTGGGTTTTAGGTGTGCGCTGCATGCCCCTATTGTCTCACATCTGATGTATGCAGACGACTTGATGCTCTATGCACCGGCCACGCGTGCTGCTGCGCGTGCGGTGCGTGTTGTCCTTTTGGATTTTAGCACTTCGGCTGGCCTTCATGCAAATCTCAGCAAATCCAAGATCTACTTTAGTAAGGCCATGCGTGAGCGCAGAAAACGCAAGATTGCTAAGAAAGTCCAAATCCCTCGTGGTAAGTCACTCAACTATCTTGGTGTGCCCATTGCTGCGAATCTCTTCACCAAGGGCGAGTTTAATTTCATTATTCAGAGAATAATGCAACAAATTTCGAAATGGCAAGTTAGGCCCCTCTCACTTGCGGGGAGAGTTGTGATGATTAGTGCCGTGCTTCTTGCTATCCCCAGTCACGTGATTGCACATTGTGTTGTTCCCAAGGGGCTCTTTGATATTATTGATCGGATCATGAGGCAATTTTTGTGGTGTGGATCATCTGATTCACACTCAATCCACTATGTTAACTGGACAATTGTTACCATGCCTAGAGAGTTGAGGGGCCTCGGAATTCATGACCTCCGTTTATGGCAGCGCACACTACAAATAAAACATTGTAGGAGAGTCATTGCTAGAGAGGAGAGCCTATGGACAAGTATCATGAATAGCAAGTATTTTGGAACGCGCATGCGGCTGAGCGCCCCGCGCGGTGCATCCCACGCATGCCGCTTATTGATGAACTCCTTTCCTACAGCATTGTCTTGTTTGACTTGGAGAATGCATGATGGGACTTGTACCTCATTTCTTGAGGACAATTGGTTGGGGATTCTCCCCTTGAGATGGTGGCCCACATTCATAAACATGGACTCGGATTGGCCTCAATTGGTTTCCGAATGTATGATTGAGCCAGGAATTTGGGATGCTTGCAAGCTGCGTCAATGGGCCGATGACAATCTTCTCTATAGGGTCATACACTTACCCTGGAATCACAAAAGCAACATGGATTCATTGATGCACTCATATACCGAAGCCGTTCAGATCGATAATGCTAGTATTTATAAGGAGCTGTGGATTCGGGCACATTATGGGGATGAATCTTGTGACTCCCAGCACAAGCAACTTGGCTGGATTTGGAGAATTAAGGTTGCACCCAGGGTGCGTATCTTCCTTTGGAGACTTGTGTGCAATGCTTTGCCTACAGCAGCTTGGATGACACATTGGGGCCTTGCTGATTCGGAGCTTTGCGCTTGGGGGTGCCCCTGTGCTGAGACGTATTGCCATACATTCTGGGAATGTCCCCGCGCGCGCGGTGTGGTCTGCGCGCGCCATGCGCGAGGCGGCTGAGGCCTTTGCGCGCGCACGCCGTGGGGCTGACTTCGCCACCGACCTGGCTTGCTTTGGCGCTGTGTGTGCTGCTCGGCGTGATGCAAAGCTCATACATCTACATCACTTTGCCACTGCTCTCCATGGCCTTTGGATTAAGAGGAACGCTAAGAAGCACGGGCAGCTTTTCTTAAGTAACTCTTCACTTTTACGAAGCATTAGTATCAACATTTTATGCAGCACGCAACGGGAATCTATGCTGTCATCCTTGCCCACCGGGAACCTTTTTAACTCATCTGAGTTATGTGTAGCCCGCAATTGGGTTCCCCCTCCCGCTGGATGGCTTATGGTGAACTGTGATGCTGCTATTGGTGAGGATTGCGCTGGCATTGGCATAATTGTTAGAGACTCGCATGGTCGGCCTCTCCATATTCTTGGGAAACAAATTTTCTCGCACTCCACAGATGGCATGGAGTCCCTCGCGATCCTTGAGGCACTGAGACTCATGCAGGAGTCGTTTATGGTGCACCACGCTATTGAGATACAGACGGATTCTACCTTTGCTATGCACGAGATTACCGAGATGATTATTCACCCACCGTCGACAGGCTATTTTGCTGCTGCGGCTTCTTATGCCGCCCACCTTAGTGCTTTCCGCATTACTCATATGCCCCGTGAGGGCAATTGTCCAGCAGACTGGGTCGCACACAAGGCGTGTGATGCTGATTTTGTTTGGGTATGGGGTATGCCCCTCCCTGAACCTCTCCTTCAGCTACTGTTAGCTGACTTTGTGTTTGAGCCTCCTTGAGGTATTTTGTACTGGCTTCGACCTTTATTTATCAAAGGAACCCAAAGACTTTGGAGGCGTCTTGGGCGATTTAGGGCGATTTGGAGGCATCTTGGGCGACTTGGAGGCGATTTCGGGCTCCCTGCACGCGGGCGGCGCGCGGAGTGCGCGCGGCGCCTCCCGTCTCGGTTGAACTCGCGCGCGACCTGCGCGGCTGCTCTCTGCGCGCGGCCGCGGCGAACTCGCGGCGCGTTCGTGCTGCTTCTTGCTGCATTGATTTTTCTCTGGATTTTCTTCAAATTTCAAGCTCGCCAGGTTCAGGTGTTCAGTGTATTTCATTAATCTGCCATGGCTTAAGGTATATTTCGTAAACTCCTCTCCTAGGGTTTACTGTTCACCGAAAAAATGCTATTTCGGAGGTTGAAGACGAAGTCAAATTTGGCCGCCTAATTTCGAATTGAAAATTTCGAATTTTGGCTTCCCGGTCTTGCTGGACTACGATTAAAGGAACTCTGTCTCGCAGGACATTGTACCGCGCCCGCAACAAATTTGCGCGCGCGCGCGCGAGCGGCCGTTAGGCGCACGCGCGCTGGGCGCTCCCCGCGCGCGATTGCGCGCTCTGGATGCTGTTTTGCTGTGTGTATGCTGCATTGTTGTATGCTGTAAGCGCGTATGTGCACCTGGGCTTGTAATAACACAGGTTGACGTGCATTTGCTGAGCGTGGCTGCATCAACATTGGGCCATCAACATCCCTGCTTGCTACCTGCTATTGCTGCTGTCGTGAAGTGCTGCTGAAATCAAATCATTTATTTGGGCTATTGGCCTTGTATTTGCTGTAATAATACAGGGGGCTTGCTGCTGTGTTCTGTGGTGCTGTCATTTAGGCTGTGCTGTGCTTATTTTACTGCAATATCTGCTGCATATCTTTCATTATTCTGTTACAGGTAGCCCCAATTTCTGGATTGTGAGTATAGTATGAGCTTTTGGTGCTTTGATCCTCCTCAGTGACTGAATTTAAGCTGATTTCTGTTCATATGGCGGGTGGAAAATCTACACGCAGCAGCAAAAAACTAAAGAACATTGATGATTCATCTCCTTCTCAGAAGTGTGCTGAAAATGATCTAGCATTACATGCCAAAGATAAGAACCTAGTGTTGGGTCTCACAGCTGAGTTTGATCACAACATCGAGGCTGCAATTTATGAAATAGGTGAATGCTCTTCCAATGGTGATGCAAGATTTAATGATAGTGAAAATCAAGCTATGGTTGAAAGCTCGGTCCCGGGTGAATGTGAGGTTATGGAGGTGCAAGGTGAGGTTTCGAACACAATGCATGAGGAGGTTAAGCTTGGGGAAATTCATGAGGCCGAACCAATTATTGGGGAGGCACAAGAATCGGAACTAAATGAAGGTAATCGAACAAATGCAAGAGAAAAGGAACATGAGGAGAATATTAACACTAATCCAAAGGAGGGTGAAAAGGCTCGGGTATCATTTAGAGATGCTCTAACAAAAACCTATACATCAAATGGAGGTGCCTCGGCATTTATTGCTCCTTTGATGGTTGATATCAAGGAGAAAGTTACTCAGATTAAGAATCAGTTGTATGAGGGTGCGGTGGTCATGTCACATGAGGCTTGCATGAGAAGAAGAGAATTCCATCAGCACGACCTTGTAGGTAGAGTTTATGGAGACTCCCTCCCCTTCCCTATTATTGACCGTTTATTATCTAGAAGGTGGGGCCATTTCAATAATTTTAGGGTGCTTGAACTACCCTACAATTGTTTCTGTTTACACTTTGAATCTGCTAAAGACCGCAATGAAGTTTGGCTTGGGGGACCTTGGCAAGTGGCTGGGCTTGCCATGGGTCTGGATATGTGGAAGGATGATTTTAAGCCGTCATCTGAGGCAGCGATGTGTGCACCTGTCTGGGTTAGGTTCCCGGCTCTTCCTCTACTTTACTGGGATGCTGAAAATATTATTAGAATTGCTATGAACATTGGTGATCCCATCCTTTTGGATGGATGGACTGCCCAACTCCGGAGATCAGCATATGCCCGTGTGTGTATACGGGTAGACCTCACTAAGCCCCTTAAGTCGGGCATATGGTTGTGGGGAGACCTTGGTAGAACTTTCCAACCTTTCGAGTATGAAGGATTACCTCGCATCTGCTTCGTATGTGACTATGTAGGGCACACAGCTGATAAATGCAATCGAAAATATATGAAGAAAACACCAGATAAATCTATGGATACACCAAGAGAGCAAAACGTGGTGCCGCGCGCTGCTGCTACAGTTGAGCGCGCGCCACCTTTGTCCGGCGCTGAGTCAGGAAAGGTGGCGCGCGCGCAACCTCTGGACCGCGCGCATTCTGCATTTTCTACAGTGATGGCTGAAGCAGCGCCGAGTGAGCGCGCGCCACCTCTTGCGCGGGCGAGAGACGCGAAGGTGGCGCGCTCGCCACCTCAGAATCGGGAGACCTATGCATTTTTTACAGTGAATGATGAAGCTGCGCCGAGTGAGCGCGCGCCACCTCCCGGGAGTGCGGAGGAAGCGAAGGTGGCGCGCTTGCCACCTTTGTATCGTGATGCCACTGCATTTTCTACAGTGCACCCGGAATCTGCTACGCACGCGGGCGCGCCACCATTTGAATTTGAATTTGCTACAGGTGAGCGCGCGCCACCTTTAGCTGATGGGGCCAACTTGAATGCGGTGCACGCGCCACCTCTGCTGTGCACAACATTTGCTAAATCTACGGTACATGCTGCCAGCAACGTGAATTTGAGCACGCCATCAACAACTTGTGAAGATTTTGCTGATCATCAACATCATGTTGTTGATGCTGTTTGCACCGGGAATTTGAATGCACCTTGGGCTAATGCCGAGGAAGAAATCAATGAGGGACTTGGACCTTGGATGGTTGTGCAACCAAGGAAGAGAAGAATATTATCATACAACCAAGGGCAAAACCGTGACTTTGATTATAATCGCATGGGTATAGCTACTAATATGAATTCGGGGAGAAGAATAAGCAGGGGGAGATCGTCTGTGAGGGAGAGAAGCCCTTTTATCATGCGGGACAGCAACTTTGGGAGAGGGTCTTGGGCACCTAAAGCTCAAGGTAATGGGGTGATTGAGAGGATTGATGTTACACATGATAAGAATTAATGAAGAGTGTCGTGGTACTGCATGTCGTGGAATGCAGTTCTCTTTGTATTTTTGGAAGGCCATATGTTATGGGTGGATGAGGTGCGCCGATATATCAGACTACATTGTGCTATCATGACTAGAGTTGCAGCTTGGAACATAAGAGGTGTTAGAGACAAGAAATCGCAATGCTTTTTGCAGAGATTCATGAGAGAAGAAAACATTGAGGCTATTGCATTGTTAGAGACTAGAGTAGAATCATTTACCAGGAGGGATGCAGATCTTCTACTGGGTGGGAACTGGGATTTTGCTATTCAACCTGCTAAGGGCAAATCTAGTGGTATTATTGTTATGTGGAAACAGGAGGTAGAGTTGAAGATTGTGAGACTTTCACCACATGTTGTGGTCTTTGATACTGTGTTAGGCTCGGGCACTCAAGCTAGATGGTGCACTATCTATTCCCCTAAAGACCCTTACAACCGTAGAACCATTTGGCAAATCCTTAGGGAGGAGTCAAACTTTGGTGGTCCTATGATTGTTGTGGGGGATTTTAATATTGTTATGTCACAAGAAGAGAAGAGAGGTGGAAGAGCCTTTACTTACGATATTGGGCAGTGGGAATTCTATGATTTCATGCATGAGATTGGGCTCCTTGATCTTGGCTTTGTAGGAAACAAATACACATGGTGTAATGGGAAGAGGGGGAGCGCGAGGATATGGGAGAGACTTGATAGAGCCCTCATCAATTCCACGGGATTTCTCAATCATAATGCTATCACTGTCACTCATTTAGCTCGTATTGGTTCTGACCATTGCCCCCTGATGGTTGACATGGGTGATAGTAAGCATCTTCATACCAAACCGAGGCTTAGATTTGAAAGTATCTGGCTTGATCATCCCAACTCCAAGGGCATTGTTAAGCAGGTATGGCAAAGAAAAACCAATGGAGATAAGATGACCTCTCTTACTACAAAGTTTCGCAGATGCCTTGTGGCCCTTCATCGTTGGAGTAAGCAAGACCTTGGTAAGCTTATGGCATCGAATAAGGCAAGAGAAAGAGAAATCCACCAACTTCAAAATAAGGAGTCAAACGTAGGCCTCACGGAGGAGGAGCATGCCTCCCTTGGGAACCTCATCTCGGCATTCAATTCGGCTTGTGCTATGGAGGAGAAGTGGTGGTGGCAACGTGCCAAGATCCATTGGGCTTGTCTTGGGGACCGAAACTCAAGATTCTTCCATTCGGCTGCCACTTCCAAATGGAGGAATAACATGATTTTTGCTTTGAGAGACATTGATGGCTCGACTTTGACTACTATGGAGGGCATGGGTGATACACTCATGAAGTTTTTCACTAGGAAATGGAGCTGCATAACTGGGGACTTGCCTTCGCTTGCTCACTTATCTCATAGTTGTATCACGATGGAGCAGGAGAGATCTTTGGTTATTGACGTTTCTATTCAGGAGATTTCTGCTGCCATTCGGTCCTGTAGGAGGAACAAAGCACCGGGAGCTTATGGTATTACCACTGAGTTTTTGAGGGGTTACTGGGATGTTACTCAGAATGATATATATCAGGTCGTTTCTAGTTTTTTCAGAGATTGCTCTATGCCTATTTCTTGGAGAGATACCCTGGTGGTTTTGATCCCAAAGTCTCATGGAGCGTGCAGACCTGAACAGTTTAGTCCTATTAGCCTTTGCAATCTTATATATAAGATTATGGCTAGAATCCTTGTGGATAGACTCAAAGGTGTCCTCCCTGGTATTATTTCTGGAGAGCAGGGGGCTTTTGTACCTGGGAGATCTGTTTCAGATAACATCTTCATTGCCCAGGAGATGGCTGGTAGGATGCATATGTCTACCTCCAAATCTGGTTTGATGACTATTAAATTAGATTTGGAGCATGCTTATGATAGTGTGAGGTGAGACTTTATTGCTGATATGATAAGGCTTATGGGTTTTCCCCCCTTATGGATTGATTGGATTATGGCTTGCATTGTTGGACCACGCTTTGGTATACTGTTAAACGGCTCTCAACTGCCATGGATACATGCGGCCAGGGGTCTTCGTCAGGGATGTCCTTTATCACCCTACTTGTTTACTATGGTTACTGAGTTCTTTTCCATGCTTGCACACTCCTATGAACAGAGGATGATGTTGGGATTCCATTGTTTTACTGACACTCCTATTATCTCCCACTTACTATATGCTGATGATATCATTGTTTATGCTGCGGTTTCGAGTGGTAACGTAAAAGCTATTAAAATATTACTGAGGGAGTTTTCTAAACACACTGGTCTTGAGGTGAACTTTACTAAGTCAAGCATTTACTTTAGTAAGGGAATGAGGAAAAAAAGAAAACGGGTTACGGCCTCTAAGCTCGGAATTCCTATTGGTGTGACTTTCTTACTTGGGCATTCCTATTGCCGCCACATTGCTTCATAAGGGGGACTTCGATTTCTTATTACAGAGGATTGACTCCCAAATTGCCAAGTGGAGTGTCAGGGATCTTTCATTGGCTGGTAGGATCCTCATGATCAAGGCCGTTACTGGGGCTATTCCCAATTACATTCTTAGTCACTGTGCTGTACCTATTCGAGTTTTGGATGCCATTGAGTGAAGGATGAGAGCCTTTCTTTGGTGTGGGGCTAGCCACAACCATTCCATTCATTATGCTGACTGGCACACTGTTACTTTACCCAAGGAGTTGGGTGGTTTTGGTATTTTTCAGCTTCGTACATGGAGGCAGGCGTTGACTATGAAGCACTGCAGGAGATTGCTATCCCGTGAGAAGTGCCTTTGGGTTGACATTGTGAGGAGGAAATACCCCTTTGGCAATAATCTGTGTAGAGTCCCTCGTGGTGCCTCACATGCTTATAGGCTTATCATGGAAGCGATCCCCCATGCTATCCAGGGGTTCATGTGGCAGATCGGGAATGGCGGTGATGTTGACTTTCTTGAGGACAATTGGCTGGAGTTTCTCCCTATTCGTTGGTGGCCCACTTTCATCAACATGGAGGCTGACTGGCCTTCTTTGGTCTCTGATTGTATTGAGGTGAGGGGGAGTTGGGATCAGGTGGCTGTATCCCGTTGGGCTGGCAGGCAACTTTGCGACCGGATTTATCGTCTCCCTTGGAGACATAGTGATGATGTTGATAGCCTTGTGCAAGCCTCGACGGGCTCTCAGATTGTGTCTTGCTCGGTGTTTTATAGAGACATTATTACTATCACTGGTGGGGATGTGCAGATGCTTCACCTTGAGTGGATTTGGAAGCTGCAGACGGTGCCTCGTGTTCGCACCTTTGTTTGGAGGGCTGCTAGGGATCTTATTCCCACTGCTGTTTGGTGTGTCAGGAGACATTTGGGCACTGATGATACTTGCATTTGGGGTTGTATGGAGGCCGAGACCCTTTACCATGCGTTCTGGGAGTGTAGGCAGGCACTGTATATCTGGTCGGATCCTCTCCTGAGTGCATCGGCTGCTGCCCTTGGTCTTGGGCAGGATGCATCTATTTTGGACCCCTCTGGCATTTGTGGTAATACCCCTTCCTTTATGGGCAGTCGTGCTGATTTGATTTATCATTTGGCTGTCATATTTACTACTATGTATTATCTGTCGAATAATCGCAACTTGAAGCATCACAAGCAGCCTATCTATAGCAACAACACTCTGATTCGCAAGATCAAGTTCGAGATTGCCATTACCACTGATCACGGCAATCATCATCTACCCTTGTCCAGCGGGAAGCTCACCCCTATGGGTTCTATAACCTCCACTTGGCTTCCTCCTCCCACGGGGTGGATTATCATTAACTGTGATGCAGCTGTTTCTGGTGAGTCAGCAGGTATTGGCTTGATTGTTAGAAACCACTTTAGGGAACCTATTATGGCTATGGGAAAGCCTCACATCTCTCGATCCAGCAACACCATGGAGGCCATTGCCCTTTTGGAAGCCCTTGCTTTGGCTATGACTAAGTTCCCAGGCCACTCGGCTTTTGTGGCTCAGTCTGATTCGGTTCTTGCTGTCCAGGAGGTCACACAGATGATTCATTATCCTCCAGACTGTAGCTTGTTTTCGGATGCCCTGTATCACGCTCGGAACAAGGCTACTGTTCGTATCACTCACATTGCGAGGGAAGGTAACGCTGCTGTTGATTGGTTGTGATGAGTTTTGTTGGGAAAGGGGAATGCTCCTTCCTGAGTCTCTTAAAAAGATCTTATTTGCTGATTTTGTTTTTGAACCCCCGTAGTCTTGGGGTAACTATGTAGGCTTCGGCCAATCTTTTGTTTCAAAGGAACCCAAAGACTTTGCTTGGAGGCGCAAGGTAAGGAGCTTGAGGCGATTTCGGTCTTCCCGCACATTGGTGGCGCTCGGCGCTGCTGGGTGGCGCGGGCGCTGCATCTCTTCTTCGCGTGCACTCGGCTGCAACTTCTGCGTGCGCGTGGTCTTGTTCCCGTACGCGAATTCTCCCTGCACGCGCGTCTTCCGCGCGCAAGGTACTGTCCTTTTTTTTCCTGCTGCTGGGGACTTTATTTCAAGATTTGGTGCGACTTTTTTAGCTCGGCAGGTTCTGGAGCTCCTAGTATGTTAATTTCAGCAAAATCTGCAAGGTATATTTCGAACCGCCATTGCTAGGGTTTTTGAAGCTCGATGATATCTAGGGTTTCGGAGGATGAAGATGATCCTCGCCTCTTAATTTTCAACTTTAAAATTTAAAAATTCGGTTGAGCGGGCTGCTGGAACACAATTAAAGGTACCTGTGCCCCGCGGTGCAGTGTATCGCGGCCGGGGCTTCTCGCGCTATTTGGCGCGTCTTGATGCATTTGGGTGTAATCTGTGTGTTTGTGCATGCTGTAAGCACGATTTTGCGCATTGGCTTGTAATAATATTGACTTGGCGCGCGCTGGCTTTGGGTGGCCGAATCATCAACATGCCATCATCCTGTGTGTGCTGTTGATTTCGCTGAAGAACTTGCTGCTGCTGCGTGCAAGTGCTGAAATTAAATCCTTTATTTGGGCAATCGCCTTGTAACCTATTGTAATAATACAGGGTGGTGTGGCTGTGTGCTGTGCTGTGTTGTGCTTATGCTCTTTATTTGCTGCGTCTTGCTTTCAAATTGGTGCATATTGTCGCGTATTGCTTCGGTTTTCACTGCAGGTAGCCTTTATTCAGTGGATTGAGTGTGTTCCACCGTGCCTTGGTGCCTTATTTCTCCTTTATTCCGAGGGCAGTCACTCCGAATCTTGATATGGCTGGTGCTAAGGCAACTCGTAGTAGTAAAAAATTGAGAAATGAAAGCTCTTCTCCTGTTATTGAACATGGAAATCTGCTTCGAAAGATAAAGGCAAAGAACTTGTTCTTGGACTCTCGGTTGATATTGATTCATATACTAATGATGGGGTTGTTATGGCCGAATTAGGGGAATGCTCTTCGAATGTTGGCACATGCTCGGATAATCCTCGAATTGATGATGTATTTGTGGAATCTACCCCAAGAGATGGTGTGTCTCCTCCAAACTCACATGATGATTTGCGACCTAAGGCTATACCCGTGCGGGATTGTAATGTTGCTACCGTCAATGAAGTTGGAAATGAAGGAATTGACGTTGTGGATGTTGTTGCCTATAATATTATGAAGGACTCTCGGCATAAAGAAGACACTACACCTCATGCACCACCTGAGGAAGCTAGGGATGGGGCAAACCCGCAGAGTATTGGAGGGACTCGTGTCTCCTTTAAGGAGGCCCTCACAAATAACTTTAAATCGAATGAAGCTGTATCCTCTTTTATTGCACCGGCTTTGGTGGATATTAAGGGAAGAGTGGCCATGGTGAGTAATCAACTTGAAAATGGTGCTATCGTGATGTGTCAAGAGGGATGCATGAGGCGGAAAGAATTCCATCAACACGACTTAGTTGGAAGGGTATATGGAGATTCTCTTCCCTTCCCTGTTATCGACCGTATGCTTACTCTGTGTTGGGGCCATTTCAAGAATTTTAGGGTTCTTGAATTACCACACAACTGCTTCTGTCTTCATTTCGAGTCTGTGGAAGAAAGGAATAAGGTATGGCTTGGGGGACCTTGGCAGGTGGCGGGCCATGCTATGGGCCTGGATATGTGGACTGCTGATTTTAAACCTCTTCGGGTTCTGCTATGTGTGCTCCCGTTTGGGTGCGTCTCCCGACCTTGCCTCTATTGTATTGGGATATGGATAACATCATAAGGATTGCTATGAATATTGGAGAACCAATTCTCCTAGATGGATGGACGACGCAAGTTAGGAGGTCGGCTTTTGCAAGAGTTTGTATACGCATGGACTCGACCAAACCGCTAAAGCCTGGGATGTGGCTTACCGGGGAGCTTGGAAGAACTTACCAACCCTTTGAATATGAAGGGTTGCCGCGTATTTGCTTTGAATGTGGGTATGTTGGACACACTTCTGATAAGTGTCAAAGGAAGAGTCGAAATGTGGGGTATACACAACAAACAAAGATAGAAAATCATTCACGCCAGGCATATGTTGCGAGAAATCATATGACTATATCAAACACTCAACCTGAAAATGTAATTGCTGTTAAACCGAATGAAGGGGAGGATGCTACCCCTAACGCTACATTGCTCGGCGCTGATGTGGGCAGGGGAACTGAATTTGCTATCGCTACAGGAAATGATGTGTCTGCATTTGCTAATGCTACAGGTGCGCGCGTGCCACCTTTCGGTGATGCGGCTTCCGCGGGTGCTATTGCTACAGGCGCGCGCGCCACCTTTCGGGAGCACACCAGATGCTATTGCTACAGTCCCTCGCGCAGCTCCAGCTGTGCGCGTGCACGCTGATGAGCGCATTTTGGAGCGAGATGCTATCTCTACAGGAGTATGTACGCCACCTTTGGGGCGCGGCGCTATTGCTACAGGTGAGCGCGTGCCACCCTCAACTATTGCTACAGTGGAGCGCGTGCCACCCCCTACTCGTGAGGCTGTTGCTGCTGGCGCGCGCGCGGCGCCTATTGCCCACGTCATGCTTGCCACGCGCGAAGTTGATGATGCGGATGTTGATGACTCGGTCCCTTGGATGGAAGTCGTGAAGGACATTCATGAAGGATTAGGGCCATGGATGGTGGTCCAACCTAGAAAGAGAAGATTGACTCAAAATTACCAAGCTCCAAACCGCAGATCTCAAGACAATTATGTTGGGAGCTCCTTTTCTAAGGCTTTGGGAAGGGGGAGAAGTCGGGGAAGGTCCTCTCTAAGAAGGAGTTCTTCAATCATTAGGGGGGAGAACAAGATGGACACTTAAGGCCCATGGGAACTCTGATGGGGACGGGGAACCGCACATAATCGTGACGGGGACAGGAAGGAACACTACAGATCTTTTTTTGGGAGGTGATGTTCATAGGGCTATCAATGGCCCTCGGGTGGAGGCTGGGAATGCAACAAACACAACTGAATTACATGGGGCACACGTCTGATGTTGATGTTGTTTGGCTGCAATGCGTGGATTGCAGCACTTGCTGTTGGAGTTTCCTCAGATATCTTATTGAGTTGATGGTTTATCAAGGTTTCTTTCCAGTGGAGTCTATTATTTCTTTATTGATACTCTCTATATGACTAAGATTGCTGTTTGGAATATCAGGGGCATAAGAGATCGAAAATCCCGTTGCTATCTTCAACAGTTTACTAGGGAGTCAAACATTGGTATTATTTCTCTGGTGGAAACAAGGGTTGAGACTTTTGATAGACGGGATGCTGATACCTTGTTAGGTAGAGATTGGGGCTTTATGGTACAACCTTCCAGGGGAAAGTCTGGTGGCATTGTTATTCTATGGAGACAGTCTGTTGATCTGAACATTGTTAGGTTATCTTCTCATGTGGTGGTGGTGGAGATTATGCTCGCCCTTGATTTGCGTATCAAGGCATGTGTTGTTTACTCTCCCAAAGATTTGTATCACCGTAGAGGAATATGGCAAATCCTTAGGGAAGAGTCTGACTTCGATGGTCCTATGATTGCTTTGGGGGATTTCAATATTGTTATGTCGCAGGAGGAAAAAAAGGGAGGCAAACCGTTTAGTAATGGCTTGGGGCAACAAGAATTTGCTGAAGGTATGCAGGAACTGACGTTGACTGATCTTGGGTTTGTGGGAAACAGATACACTTAGTGCAATGGCAAAAAAGGAACTGCAAGAATATGGGAAAGGCTTGATCGTGCACTTGTTAACTCGAGAGGTTTGTGTTCTCTCACATCATTGTTTGTTACTCACTTGGCACGAATCGGTTCGGACCATTGCCCTCTTGTGGTTGACATTGGTGACAAACTTACTTTCCCAACTACACCAAGGTATAGATTTGAGAATATTTGGCTTGACTATCCAAATTTGGCTACTATTGTGAAGCATGCTTGGCAAAGGAATGTTAATGGGGATCGAATGACATCCTTAACTACTAAATTTCGCAGATGTATGATGGCATTGTATAGTTGGAGTAAAAGGAACATGGGGAATATTGTGGGAAAGAATAAGGAAAGGGAGGGCTTGATCACACGGTTACAAGAGAAGGAATCCAATGTGGGGCTCACGGTGGAGGAACACTCCTATTTGGGAACTCTTATTTCAGACTTCAACAGAGGATGTGGTTTAGAGGAGAAGTGGTGGTGGCAACGCGCCAAACTACATTGGGCTAGCCTTGGGGACAAAAATTCTAGATTTTTCCATGCTGCTGCTACTTCAAGATGGCGAAACAACAGGATTATGATGCTTAAAAATGAGGAGGGGGCGGAAGTTTGTACCTCGGGATTGATGGGGGAGACGCTCTTGTGTTTCTATGGTTTGAAGTGGGGTGGTGATTTGGATACATTACCGTCCTTAAGTCATTTCTCCCACACTTGTATCAGTTTAGAGCATCGTTCTACCTTGGTTTCTGATGTCACCAGGGAGGAGATTTTGGCTGCGATTCGAGCTTGCAGGAGAAATAAGGCACCTGGTATTGATGGGATTACCTCTGAGTGCATCACAGGTTACTGGAATATTATGCAGGAGGATATTGTCCAGGCGGTTCTCTGTTTCTTTCATATGCGTCGTATGCCTGTCTCCTGAAAGGACACTCTGGTTGTGCTCATCCCCAAGAGGCCGGGGGCATGCAAGCCTGATCATTACAGACCTATCAGTTTATGCAATCTTATCTATAAGATCATTGCACGGATTCTTGTTGAGAGGCTTAAGGCCATACTTCCTTATATCATTGCTGCTGAGCAGGGAGCTTTCGTCCCTAGGAGAACTATCTCTGACAACATCTTTATTGCACAGGAGATGGCTGTCCGCATGCATTCTTCCTCCTCCAGGGTTGGCTTGATGGCTATCAAATTGGACTTGACGCAGGCATATGACTGTGTTCGTTGGGAATTTTTGGTAGAGATGATAGTTCTGATGGGTTTTCCTCTGCCCTGGATCGAGTGGGTGCGGGCATGTATTGAGGGTCCCCGCTTTGGGGTGTTGCTCAATGGGGTTCGGCTTCCATGGATCCATGCCACTAGAGGTTTACGGCAGGGGTGTCCTCTCTCCCCTTACTTGTTCACTATGGTAACTGAGTTTTTCTCCATGATGGCTCATAAGTATGAGGAGAGAGCTCTTCTTGGTTTTAGGTGCTCTCTTGATGCTCCTATTATATCCCATCTCCTATATGCAGATGATATTATGCTTTATTCTATGGCTTCTTATGCTGCTGTCAGGGCTGTCAAGAAACTCTTACATCGTTTTACCAAATACACTGGCCTCAAAGCCAACCTGGCTAAATCCTCTTCTTTTTTCAGTAGGACTATGAAGGAAAAGAGAAAGCGTATTGTGATGCGGAAGTTGGAGATTCCTAGAGGCGAGAGATTATCATATTTGGGTGTCCCTATTTCACCTATGCTTCTTCATAAGGGTGACTTCAATTTCTTGATTCAGAGGATTGAGGACCAGATTGCCAAATGGAGTGTGAGGCACCTCTCTCTAGCTGATAGGATCCTTATGATCAGGGCGGTTCTTGGGGTGATCCCTAACTTTGTTTTGAGTCATTGTGTTGTTCCTATGAGGGCATTACAGGCCATTGAGCAACGGTTGAGGAGATTCTTATGGTGTGGCACTAGCCACAATCACTCCATTCACTATGCGGATTGGAATATTGCTACTCTTCCTAAGGATAGGGGCTGATTGGGCCTTCTTGATCTGCGTACCTGGCAGAAGGCTTTGATTATAAGACACTGTAGGAGGTTTCTTTACCGTGAGCCTTCTATTTGGGTTGATTTGATGAGGAGGAAGTACCCTCTGGGGAATAACCTCAACCGCACCCCTAGGGGGGCCTCTCATGCTTGTCGTCTGATTATGGAGGCTTTACCTACAGCTATTCAGGGGTTTACTTGGAGGTTGTTTGATGGCACTATAGTTGATTTTTATGAGGATAACTGAATGGATTTCCTTCCCCTTCGTTGGTGGCCTACATATATTAATATGGAGGCCTGTTGGCCGAGGATGGTGGCTGAGTGCATTGAGGACTGTGGGAAGTGGGATGCTGATACTATTATGTCTTGGGCTGGAGATTTGTTGAGGGAGAGTATCTTCCTTCTTGTGCGGATGCATAGAGGTGCTTGTGATGAATTGGTACAAGCCTCTACTGGTTCGGCTTACACTTCCTGCTCGATGTTTTATAGTGAGCTCACGACTTATACTCACGGGAATCCCCATGTTGACCACTTTGCTTGGGTCTGGAAGATCAGGGCATTACCCCGTGTGTGCACCTTTATCTGGAGAGTTGTTAGAGATCTTATCCCTACGGCCTCTTGGTGTGTGAAGAGACATTTGGGTCACTCTTCTTCCTGTTGTTGGGGCTGTGATGCGGAGGAGACACTTCATCATACTTTTTGGGAGTGCAGTCAGGCACAGCTTATTTGGGCTGATTCTGGTCTCTGTGCTTCTGCCATGATGCTTGGCTTGCTTTGTCACGATCATACTCATGATTCGGAGAGTGCCTTTGCACATATTTTTTCTGCCACTGGCGGGATTCGTTTTGTGCGGGGAGATCTTGCTCCTCATTTGGCTGCTATTGCCACCACCATGTATTATCTATGGCTTAACCGTAACCAGCGACAGCATAAGAAACCTATCTATGGCCACAGGACACTTACTCAGATGATTAAGCTGGAGATTGCTCTCACTACTAGTGCGCCCACTCTTTCCCCATCCTTGTCTAGCGGGAAGTTCTACCCTTTGGGTCCTTTTACCTCTACTTGGCTTCCCCCACCCGCAGGATGGATTATCTTCAATTGTGATGCCGCTGTCAGTGGTGACTGTGCTGGGATTGGCATGATTGCTCGTGATCACTCTGGTTGTCCCCTTGCTGCTAAAGGGAAACCCCATATTTCTCGTGCCACCTTTACTTTGGAGGTCCTTGCAATTGTGGAGGCGCTCCTTCTTACTATGACGAACTTTCACAGTGCCTTGGCTGTGGAGTTCCAGTCTGATTCGTCCACTGCTATTCAGGAGGTTATCCAGTTGGTTCACTGCCCTACAGAGTGCGGTATTTATTCTGACGCGTTCCACTACGCTCGGAGCAAGATTACTACCCGGTTTTCACACATTCTTCGAGATAGGAATCGCCCTGCAGACTGGATTGCGAAGCAGGCATGTATTTCTGAGTTTTATTGGGAAAGGGGTATGCCCCTCCCTGATGCTTTAGGGAAGTTGTTACTTGATGATTTTGTTTTTGAACCCCTGTAGTCTGGGGTAACTTTGTAGGCTTCGGCCAATTTTTTGTTTCAAAGGAACCCAAAGACTTTGCTTGGGGCGCTTGGGGAGCTTTGCTTGGGGCGCTCATGGGCGATTTGGAGACTCGGTGAGGTAAGTGCCACGGAACTGCTGCTGGTGTGCTCGCATTGCTTGCAGCTGCTCGCGGTGTGCTCGGTGGGTGCGCGCGCATGCACCATGGCTGTTCTTTTGCTATTTCTACAGTGCTTCGGAGCTACAGTTTTTTCGCCTTTTGGCTGCGCACTGCTGCACGCGGGTTTCGTGATTTGGCTTCGTGATTGTGCATCGCATTTGCACACTGTTCATTTTGCAAATTTTTTCGAAGGCCGCTGCTATGTCCAGATATTTCTGCAACTTTGTCTCCTAGGGTTTCTCTGCACGCACGGTGAAGCTTGAGGTTGAAGACGACCTAAAGACGGGATATTCAAATTTCAAAATTTCGACTGCGCGCTTCTGCTGGAACCGGATTAGAAACCCTTGTTATTCCTGCGGGATATCTTACCGCGTCGTCTACGCGCGCGCGCTTGCGCGCGCCTCCTGCGCGCCTGTGCGACCTTGTACGCGCCTTCCTTCGTGCCCGCGCACCTTCTGCGCGCCCGCGAGCCTTCTTGCGCGCGCCTTCCTGCTTCGTGCATCTGCTGCTGCATTTGTGCAATTTGTTCCCCCATTGTGCTGTGATTTACGGGGGACGTGAATGTTATTTATTTGCTGCGGCTTGTCTGTAATAATACAGGTCTCCTGCCTCCCTTTGTGGGTGGCTCGCTGTTGCGGTGTGCGGGCTCTGCCGCTGCAACACTGTGCTTGGTTGTGCTTGTGCTGCTGTGTTATGCTGTTGTGTTTTGCTGTGGTGGTGTGCTGTGCTTATTTTTCTTGAATTACTACTGCACTAACACCTTCTTGTAAGCTCTTGGGTTGTGTATGTTTGATAATCTTTTGGACTGCTATGATCCTTATACATCTCTTGGTGCTTTGTGTTTCCTTTGTGCCCTGATTGTGCTGTGATCGTTCTGGTTTTTATGATGGCTGGGTCCAAGGTCAAGAAGAGCAACAAGAAACCCAAGCAGGCTCCTGTGGAATTATCGGATGCTACCTTGTCTGATGATGATGTTAAGAATAAAGAGGTAGTATTTGGTATGTCAGTGATTGAGGAGGATTCTGCATACTTCATGAAATTTCTTTGAATACTTCTGCGGGGGAATGTTCGAGTTTGGCTAGCACTACAAGTGTTGTTGCGGCCACTGCTGATGCTGAAATTGATGATGCAGGCACTGGGATGAATGATGGCGTAGACTCCATGTTGATGACTGATATGTGCAATGCTGATGGCGCGCCCTTGCTGCGCTCGCCCGCGCGTGCGTGCTCTTCGCTGCGAAGTGAGGACGCCGCAGTGGCGCGCGAACCTGCTGTTGTGGTGGGCACGGCGAGTTTTCGTGATGCTGTTGGTGTGCACCCTGGCCATGCTGGCGCGGATGATTTGCGCGTGGCGTGCGCGGCGCGTGAGGATGCCGGCGCTGCTGATTTGTGTTTGACACGAGATGGTGATAAATTTAACTCAGAGGTGCAACATACTGTGTGTGTGGAGGGCAAGGTACCAGTGCACAAGGTTAGCTTCAAAGACGCTCTAACTCATAACAGCGATGTGCCAAAGGTGGGTGCATCTTCTTTCATTCGTCCTACACTTATTGATATTAAGGAGAGGGCTGACTCGACTCCGAAGTACTTTGAAAATAATGCTATTATTATGTCAGAGGAGGTTACACTTCGTCGAAAGCATTTTCACAGGTTTGACCTTGTTGGCCGGGTCTATGGGGGAACTCTCCCATTTCATGTTATTCATAGGGTTTTACTACGAAGGTGGGGACACTTCAATAATTTTCAGATCCTTGACTTGTCGGCGGGATGCTTTTGTTTGCGTTTTGATAACGTCGAAGATCGCAATAAAGTATGGCTTGGTGGACCGTGGCAGGTTGCTGGGCAAGCAATGGGTCTTGATGCTTGGACTCCAAACTTCAGCCCGTGCTCTAATGTGGCCATGTGGGCCCCTGTGTGGGTTAGATTTCCCTCACTTCCTCTTGTTTATTGGGATATTGAGAACATAATTCGGATTGCCAAGATGATTGGCGATCCTATTTTGTTGGATGGTTGGACTGGGGACCTTCAAAGATCATCGTTTGCTAGGGTTTGTGTTCGTATGGACTTGTCGCAGCCACTAATTCCGGGAATGTGGCTAAGCGGGGAGCTTGGGAGAACATTTCAGTCCTTTGAGTATGAAGGCTTGCCTAAAATGTGCTTTTCGTGTGGGCTTGTTGGACACTTGGCTCAACATTGCAAATCTCCTACACAGCGTATATCTCCTGATTTGGGTTCTAGTCTTCCAAAGACACCTGTGTTTGATGCTTCGACAGTGCAAAGAAATGACTTGGTGAATGCAGATGCGTCCCGTGACTTGGCGCGCGCGCGCGGCCCTGAGGATTTATGCCTGGATGCACGCGACTGTGTGCGCAATTTGGATGCTGGCGAGGGCTCCTCGCGCATGGGTGAGGTTACGCGCAGTATTCCCCCCCCCCCCCCCCCCCCCCGCGTGTGGACATACATGATGCGGTGATGCACTATGATCGTGCCAAGAGTTTGCCAGTTCAAAATGATGACTTATCTGATATGCCACGAATGCAGAAATCTAGAGATCATGCCAAGGGGAAGGCTGCCGTTATTACTCAAGAATCTGAGGTTAGAGATGGCTATGGACCGTGGATGATTGTCCAGCCGAGAAGGAGGCGAAACATGGGGAATACTTGGAGGTCTGAGGCACCTATCCCGTATGGAAATAATAGCTTCACACGAAGACACCGCAGTACTGATAGACAGGACCGAGGTTATGGAAGGAGATGCAGCAATTCAGCAATGAGAGGTAGGGAACCAATTCGAAGAATGTGGGCGTGGAAAAACTCGGTTGAAGGGCAACAAGCCAATCGAGGATCTAATAGGGCACATACTAATGAAGGCATTCAAATCATGGGACAAAGCCAAAGTGGCGGGGGGCGATCTGGGGTCGTCACTACCGAGGTCGTTGATGCTAGCACAAGAGAATATCAATTTGATGATCCAACTATATTGCACTGATGGGGGCCCCCCTATTTGGTCTGCATATCGTGGAATGCAGATGGTTGTCTGGATGCTCGAGATCTTATGGTGGTTTTCTTGCTGGAGATTATTTGCTGCTGATTTGGATTGGTGTTTTATGGGTGCTAGCGCTTACTTGTCTGCTTGTGGTGTATACTTGGTGCGGCCTTGGTGTGCCTTAGCGCTTGGTGCTTCGCTTGCGGTTCCACGCGCGCTTCTGGCGTTCGGCTGCGCGCATTGGCTTTGCGCCTCCGCGCCGTGGCCTTGTCCGCGTACATTTGTGCCGCGACTTTGGTTCCGCACTCGCGCGCATTGCCGGTGCGTTCTCGCTTGCTTGCTCTTTCGTACCACACCGCGGGTGCGCCTATGCGCGCCAGCTTGTATCTGTGCGCTCCTGCGCGGTGCATTTGGCGGCTGTGCTTGCTCCCCCAGCGCCTTGGCGTGTGTGTTTGCTTGCCGCGCTGTGTGTGCGCATGCTTGCCTGCGCTTGCGCGCTTCGCCCCCGTGGTCCTATGAGATGCTGCTGCAACTTTGTTTGCTTTCATTACAACTTGGTGTACAATGAAGATTGCCATTTGGAATATTAGGGGCATTAGGGATCGTAAATCAAGGTCCTATCTGCAAAGGTTTGTGAGGGAAGGTGTTGCTGTGATTGCATTGGTTGAGACTAGAGTGGAAAGTTTTCAAAGGCGGGATGCTGACATTCTTCTTGGCAGAGACTGGCTTTTCTTTGCTCAACCTTCTATTGGAAAGTCTGCAGGGATTGTGGTTTTGTGGCGGAAAAACATTATTCTTAAGGTTGCTAATGGGTCCACGCATGTGGTTACGGTGGATATTACTTGTGATAAAAGCAAGGAACTCAGATGTTGCTTTGTTTACTGCCCCAAGGACGCCTATAGAAGAAGGGGTGTTTGGGATCATTTGCAGCAGGCTGTTTTGAATACCCCGTGTGTTGTGGCTGGTGACTTTAATATTGTGCTCTCACAAGAGGAAAAAAGAGGAGACAAGCAATTTCAGTTCAAGCAAGGGCAGTTAGAGTTTTCGGAGTTCATTCATACTTGCCAACTGGAGGACTTGGGCTTTGTTGGGAATAAGTTCACTTGGTGTAATGGCAAAGCCGGGGGGGCTAGGATTTGGGAGCGCCTCGATCGCATCTTTATGAATCAACCCGGAATTGATGCTTTCCCTTCCTCTGTGGTAACACACCTATCTCGTTTTGGTTCTGATCATTGTCCGATTTTGCTGCGTTTGGGACAATCTCAGTTTTCGGTGAAATGGCAAAGAATACATTTTGATTCAACTTGGCTTGCTTATCTCCAATCGGCGGGTGTGGTGCGGCGTGCCTGGGCTAGATGCGCGCGGGGTAATGCCATGGAGGGCTTGTGCACTAGATTCCGTCGTGCCTTATTTGCTCTTCGTGCTTGGAGCAAGACTGAGTTGCGTGATCTTTTCTCTTCGAACAAGGAGCTTGAGAGTAAGATTAGGGAGCTGCAACAGAAAGAATACGAGGGCTGTCTTGATGAGGACGAGAATAAGATGCTTGGTGAGCTTATTGTGGAGTTTCATAGGAAAGGGGCCCTTGAGGAAAGATGGTGGTGGCAACGGGCCAAAGTTCAGTGTGCACAATTAGGTGACAAAAATACACATTTCTTTCATGCTGCTGCCACTTCACGTTGGAGGCAGAATCGTATTCTTCATATGAAGAATGATTCAGGTGATATTGTGACTACGGATGAGGACATTTGCGATATTGTTCACAAGTATTTTCAGGCTAAATGGTGCAATCAATCTCCTACTTCTCCGCTTGCTAATTTTACTCCAAGGGCTATGATCTCGCAAGAGCAATGCTCACTACTTACACAAAGGGTGACTTATGAGGAGATCACGTGTGCTATCAGGGCCATAAGGAAAAACAAAGCGCCTGGGATGGATGGGATCACAGCTGAGTTTATTCAGGGTTACAGTAACATTACCCAGGGCCATATTGTACAGGCTATTCAGGAGTTTTTTTGCTGATAGGAAGATGCCTACTTCATGGAAAGTCACGCTTATCACTCTTATTCCTAAGAAGCAGGGGGCAAATGAACCCAATCAGTTTCGGCATATTAGTTTGTGCAATACTATTTACAAGATTGTGGCTCGCATCTTGCTGGACAAATTGAAAGTGGTTCTTCCTACTATTATTTCGTGGGAACAGGGGGCCTTTGTCCCGGTGAGGTCCATTAGTGATAATATCTTCATAGCCCAAGAGATGGCTACCCGTATGCATTCCTCAGCTTCCAAACAAGGTATGATGGCTATTAAAATTGATATGGAGCAAGCTTATGATAGGGTCAGCTGGCATTTCGTGGAGGATATGATGTGCTTCCTTGGCTTCCCTAGAATTTGGTGTGATTGGATCATGGCTTGCATCTCTTCTCCAAGATTTGGTGTGCTGCTCAATGGCACGAAGCTTCCATGGATACATGCTCGGTGTGGTCTCAGGCAAGGGTGCCCTCTCTCCCCGTACCTATTCACTATCGTTACTGAACGCATGTCTTTCTTGTTACATGAGTATGAGACTCGCACGCTTTTGGGCTTTCAGTGTGCGCTGCATGCCCCCGTTGTCTCCCATTTGATGTACGCAGACGATTTGATGCTTTACGCTTCGGCCACGCGTGCGGTGCGTGCTGCTCTCTTGGATTTTAGCACTTCGGCTGGCCTTCATGCCAATCTCAGCAAATCAAAGATCTACTTTAGTAAGGCCATGGGTGCGCGCAGAAAACGCAAGATTGCTAAGAAAGTCTGAATTCCTCAAGGTAAATCTCTTAACTATCTTGGTGTGCCAATTGTTGCAAATCTCTTCACCAAGGATGATTTCAACTTCATCATTCAGAGGATTATGCAACAAATATCTAAATGGCAAATTCGGCCCCTTTCACTTGCGGGTAGAGTTATGATGATCAATTCCGTGCTACTTGCTATCCCCAGCCACGTTGTTGCACATTGTGTTATTCCTAAGGGACTCTTTGATACTATTGATCGGATCATGAGACAATTCCTTTAGTGTGGATCCTCCGATTCACACTCAATCCACTATGTCAATTGGGCGACCATTACTATGCCGAGAGACTTGGGGGGGCTTGGTATTCATGATCTCCGCTTATGGCAACGTACTTTGCAAATAAAACATTGTAGGAGAATCATTGCTAGAGAGGAAAGTCTTTGGACAAGCATCATGAACAACAAGTACTTTGGTGTGCGCAAGCGCTTGTGCACCCCGTGCGGC